>JANSVA010086000.1:0-31801 GCA_025504915.1 Erythroxylum reticulatum
AGTCAACTACTATCATGATATGAAACTCATCATTCCCTTGAAGTAAACTTCTTTACTTATATGGAGATAAATCGCAACACTACAGTCTAAAACCATAATTAAGCGACCAACTTGGTTATTCAACTGTAAATCAATTAATTTAGATTCTAATAATATACATGTTTCCCATACATCTCTATGCATATGTATATTACTTACAAAAGAATCTTGGAACCTTTTGACCAGATATATAACGCTCACACAAATAAAACCAAACTCTTTTGTTTTATTAATAATAAATATTTTCATTTCAAAACTATAAATGAATAAGATAAAGTTACATGTAAATACACTTGCTTTCCAGGGCACTATATTTACATAAATCCAAAAAAATTCTACATAACATGATGGCGTTGATGAAGGAGGAGAGGACTTCGAATAATAACCTATTCAATGCCATAGCCTCTTTGATTCAATAAGACTCTTCTAAAAATGTTGCTCGGTTCAATGCTCTAGAGAAGATAATGGAGCAATAGGAGACGAAGGCTAAGAATATCAACTCCTACGTCACTCAACTATTAAACAACATGAGTGAGAACCAAGCTAGGAACAGTGGAACTATTCCCTCTTATACTGTTATGATCCCCAAGAGTTTGAATGCTATAACTCTTTGAAATGGGAAGTAAGTGAGGTTCAGCAATCAAGATGAGGGAGTAGATGAAGAGGAGATTGAGTGTGAAGAATTGCCTTCAACAACTACAAGAGTCAAGAAGTTTGGAAGCTCCAAGGAGAGAGCACTTTTAACTGAAAAGGAGTCCAAACCATTAAAGAACAAAGAAGCAAATTCTGAAAGCAATCAGGAATCAAGCAAACAAGGAGCTCATGAAGCCAATGACAAGGAGGTAAATCCTTTTCCTAATTCGTACTTGCTAAGTAAAAGGATGATTGATACTAACCATAATAAAGATATCATTGATTTGTTTGGTAGAGTAGAAGTCAATATCCCTTTGCTTGACCTTGTGAAAAGGGTTCCTATGTAAGCTAAGTACCTTAAAGACCTGTGCACCAACAAAAAGGAAGTTTAGACTAAATGAAAGAGTGCAAGTTAGCTCAAATGTGTTTGCACTGTTTAAACCCCAAATCCTCATAAAATTCCAAGACCTTGGATCTTTCACTATCCCACACACCATAGGTGAAGTTACCATAGGGGGAGCCTTGTTAGATCTGGGGGTAGCCATTAATGTTATGTATAAGTCTGTCTTCACATCTTGGAAGTCAAGAATCTTAAGTCTACATCTATAGTTCTCCAATTGGCTGATAGGTCTCTTATGCATCCTGTGGGCATTATAGAGGACATTTTGGTCTAAGTTAAAGTTTGGTCTTTCCTGCTGACTTTTATGTTCTTGACATGTCTTCTGAAGTTACGCAAAACACTAAATTGATTCTTAGTAGACTTTTCTTAAGGACTACTAGTACTATGATTAGCATGAAAGAAGATACCATCACCATGGAGGTAGGAGATCAGAAAGTGTGCTTTAACATATACGAAGCAATGAAACATCCCCATGAGGATTTTTCACTTTTAAGAGTTAATATGCTTGATATTGTTATTGATGATGCATGCTCTGAATTTGAACTCCAAAATGCTTACTCTAGCTCTACATTGTACTCATTGAATTTTTCAATTGTCAATGATGACCCTTTGGGAGAAAGGGTTTCCACTAATGTTTCAGGTGAATTTGGAATTTTGGAGGCTAACACTGACATGGCAAGTAGTAAAGTTTTTTCACCACGTCATGGCTATCTGTCGAAGGTTGACCAGGAGAATCAGGAACCTCCGTAAAACTCAGGTTGTTTCTTTCCTTCACTTATTTACTGACTCTTACTCTATGACTGATTATGACATTATGGGGTGCATTATTTTGTTGAATAAGTGTGGAGTAGAAAACATTTCAGTGGGAAATTAGCTTAAATTTAGTTTAATCAGCAGTTTTTCAATTCAATAATTCCTCTCTTGTTTTATTTTCTTGAGCTTATTTGATGCCTTATGACTTTGTATATGCTCTTTAAGGTTATTGAGTACCCAGCTTGTGTCATTTGTTTGTGAGTCATATTTCTTGTTGAACATTTATTTCTGTCTTGCTTGATAATCCTTTCGGGTAAACTTCATCGTGGCAAACTTAACTATGTCCCACCCTTTATGTTTCCTTAGGTAAATTTCACCGTGGCGTGAAGTCTATGTCATCGTAGCAAAGATACCTCATTTCTTTTTGTTCCTCTAGGGTTAATTTTTCAGCGATGTGCATTCCACGTCATTGCAATAAGTTCCTTTTGAGTTAATTTTTCCACGGCAAAACATCAATATTTTACTGTTTTTGTGATTAGGGTTAAGTTCTCCGTGGCAAAGTTTTGTTTTCTCTACGATGAAGGTTTAATCTATGCAAATTTTACCCGGTAAATTTACAATTCCACCTATATTTTCTCTTAACCTTTCGTATTCCCTCTATCCTTTTCTGGCATTTCATACATCCTAACCCCTATTTAACCCTTCCGACCACCTTCCTTTGACTCCACCTTCATTTGTCACTACGACCATCCTTGAGATTCTTAACACAACCTGTCCCTTCTGATTATTGCGCATCCTTCAATCTTCATAAGTGTTTCTTCTCTTCCTTTTCCTTAGTTTCTGTAGTGTTTAGGGTAGACTAGATTGTCTATCTTGTTTCCTTTCCCATTTTCCCTTTAGATTCATTTTGTTTAGGTTACCTAAGATTGTTGCTTATGCTTTTACTAGTTGCTTAGGTTATTATTTTTAGTTTGCTTTACTCGTTTATTTAGTTATGTTTCGGTGTGCATTTTCTGTAGGACAATACCTCGAGTTAAACTCCCTACCCCTAATAACCCGCGCCCCTCCTAGTGAATTTGATTCCTTATATAGTTTTACTTTTGTAGAACTTTATGAGAAAGTAGAAACTAGGCCTTTTATCAAAGAGCGACCCTTTCCATTAGCTCCCTTTGACAGTCCCTACATTCAACAACTTATTGTTTCTCAGCTCACAAGCTTAGTTTAACCCCATGCTCAAGGCAAAGATAAATTCATTTTCCATTTTTATACATATGCTAGATTCAATGATACAATGGAAATTAACTTTCGTGGTATTAAAGCACCTAACGCATTCACCACCACCAGTATCCATCACCATTTAAATCTTCCTAACATTCTCTGTTGTCATTATGATCAACTCATCCACAACTACGCTTCAGATGATGTTATTTGCACCCTCTATCAAGAGGGCGTCGAATGACATTGGCCCTGCTATTACTAACTTTACCTCAAATGATCTGATCTCTAACCCGCAGCTCGTCATTAGCTTCATTTAGTTTGCAACAATATCATCCTAACCATTTATCTTGCATATGTCACAAAACAACAAGCCTTACACATCTACCTCCTTATGACTGGTCGCCCGGTCGATATAGCTAATGCTATCGCCTCTGCCCTTTATGACTCCACCACTACCATAAAATTTACCAATGCCATTACCTTTCCTTGCCTCATCTCTGACATTTTTCGAGCACACAATGTCTCGGAGTTTGATACTAATAGCTATTTCAATCCGGCCCCACTCTTTAGGTATGCCCACCTTAAGCAACCTACCATTCAACCACCTCGTCCCTCTACCCATGCTCATGATATTGGTGCAACCTCTATAGCTATGGCCCCAGTTGAGGATGATCCTCTAGCTCAGGATGCTCCTGAGTTTGATACTTTATAAAACCTTGTTGGTAAGGTCGATGGACTTTGTTTAGATCTCTCCCATCTTTGAGACACTCTCTTCTAGGAGATAGCCCGACAGAAGGAGAGAGAGGCTTTATATGACTGAGATAGGTGGTATCATCGGCATATGGATGCGTTGCTCACCGAGCACTTTCATTTCCAATTGCCATCTGATGAGGATGACTTACTAAGCGGCTCTAGCACATCTAGAGCAGGTCTATCTGGATCTGGGGCTGATCCTCCTATGAAGTAGCTTGAGTCATTTGTTCTTTTTGTCTTAGGTATTCATGTTTTAGTTTTCAGTCTACTAGATACTTAGTTACATTATTGTTATTCACAGAATTAATGGCTGGTTGTTTATATAATTCTCATTGTGCTTTTCTCGGTGTGTTATTGTTTAATATCCTTCCTCTTACTTTTTAATGCATCATGTTGTTTTGATTGTTATTTTAATTGAGGACAATATGATGTTTAAGATTGGAGGCGGTTATTCCAATTTGGAAATTTTTTATGCATCACTTTTGGCCATTTAATTGCTTGTACAAGTCATTTGTGTGTCCTCCGCAAATTTTTTAACTTGGTAATTGAGGTGAATTGCATGTTTTTCAAGTGTTTCTTTTTCTCTACAATTTTTTCACAAGATGCATGTGAGGGTGCACTGAGAGAGTAGCACTATACATTTTTAAACCTTGAGATTGCTTAATTGAGATACTAACCTTGGTGGAAGGATATTTGGGCTTGAATTCTTTCATTTATGTTTGTATCTGCTCAATTTCATATCTCTATAGAACTTATTTTAATTCTTGATCAAAGCTTGATGAACTACAATTTTGTTAATGTGATAGAGGCATTCTTTTCAGAAACTCTACTTACCCAAATACAAACCCCAAACACTTAACCATTGCTAGCTCCTTTGAGTCGTCTTTTGAGTGCATTCATATCTCACAATTAATGTGAATGTATCATCTCCAGTAAAAGATGATCTTAAAAAAAAAGGGAGAAAACAAGGATTTCTATACAGAAGACAAGAAAGAAATTTTTCCAAAAAGTCTATAAAAAAAGCGTTTTAAAAAGAGAAAAGTTAGAGAAAATGTTAGATTTTGTTTGTTGTTTGTTTAAACATTTTTTTACATATAGTTGGTGTTTTTTTTCATAAGAAAAATAATTGTGATGCATGTACTCATTTTTCTTCTTCTATTCAATCCATTTCATTTAGCCTTCCATACATTACAACCCTAAAAGTCTTCTTGATTCTCGAAATTATAGTTCTTGTAGTAGAGAGGTAGATTTATCACAAGCTTATGGAAGAGAATAAACTAAGCAGATTAAAGAGTGAAATTATCCCAAGACAAACGAGTTGAGAGATTAAACACATTTCCTTAAGAGAAATCTCTCTTGGCTAATCTCTTGGATTAAATACTTATAGGGTTTATTTTCTTAGCGCTCTTTCAGTTTGATTGGGTTGCTTTATGAGAAAGTGATTTATACGATTTTCTGCTCTCATTTTTAAATATGATCGGTATTTTCTTTTACACTTGTGTCTCTTTGGCTTTTATAAACTTTGTCCAAGAGTACAAAGGTCAAAGTGTGGGAGAATTTGATTGAACCCAAGTTTCCTATATCATGTAGTGACAACTTCATGGTTTTTGTTATACTCTTTGGCTCTTATTATTAGATATTATGCTTAATTTAACTCATAAGTGCTTGTTTTAACTTAATGTAGTTTAAGGGTAAAATTGTCACAAATAATTAGTAATTGCACTAAATTGATTTTTAGAACAATTGATATTGTAAACTACTATTTTTCATTGTAGGACATTCAAGAAGTAAAGACAAAGAGTGAAGACCAAGAACATAAGTCAACGAGGGCTACAGGCAAAGTTCACCACAGTGAAGATGATGTTTCTCCGCAGTGAAATTAGAAAATCTTTGAGGAGACCTTTTGGGAAAAGTTCACCGTGGCTAGGATAATGCTTTCATCGTGGCAAAATCAGCAAATTATTGAAGAAATCTTTTGGGAAAAGTTATGAACTCATCCTTTCGTCGTGATGACACATTCAAATTGGTACCAAACCCGGACAATTTATGGAAAATTAACCAACTATGCAAACCGATCAAACAACCCATTTTTAAAAAAACCTATTTTGGGATAACATACAACAGAAGAGCTGACATATGACATTCATATTCGACATTCATATTCCATCATCTTGCATATCTATCACACCATCGTCTTCTCCCAAATTCATTCTCATTGCTTCCATTTTTTACCATCGATTTCTACTATAGGTGCCTCTGGTTGCTTCTCGATTGTGAAGTCTCTTGGAGCTATGCTTTGCTAGGCATCTCTCTACTCTTATAGATGTAGTAATAGATAGAGTTCAATGAGCTTAAAAGCGGAGTAGCTTAATCCGTGGTTTAGCTATGATTTATGAATTCCTAAGTTTAGGATTTGTAATTTGTAGTTAAACATACTTGATTATAGTTTAATCAAGTGTTGGATATTCAAGTGAATTTTAGATTTGTTTATGTAGAACTTTAAGCTTAAATATATAAAGTCTCATATATGTCTATTTGTGATCTTGTTGATTCTCTTTTATCTGCATAGTTGTGTTTGATATGGAGCTGATTCTAGATTCCAAGGTGACTTGTTGCATGGACTTATCCACTATATAAACTAAGAGAATTTAATAAGGTTTTAAGAAATGGAGTCCCATTGATTAAGATCTTGGACTTAAAGAGTTCATTAAGGTTTACCCATTTGAAACTTAGTGATTTCCACTCCCATTAAATATTAATTTCGAACTATGATAGCTAAAGCTCATTTTAAAGAGAATCCTATCACTCTTTGATCATTTGTCTTGATCATTCCATTTTCTATTCCCAAAAATCCAAACAATACATTTTATATATTTTTCTTACAATTCTATTTAGCACAGTTAATGTTATCAAAGATCAAAACCCCCCTCCTTACCAAATTAGCTTGCATTTGATGATGCATAGATTAACTTAGATCCATTAATTTTAGGTTCCGATTAAGTGAGATGACCTAAGGTTGCATCCTATATTGAAATCCTTGGATTATTTTTTTGATTTGACCTCCAAGGGTACGAACAAAGGTCCACATCACTCTCTACCTTTCTTCTTTTTTTTGCAATATCTTCCCACTTCTTTGTTCATTCCTAGACATATATTCTATCTTTCTACTTCAGTACAATCTCAAAACAAGTCATATGCAAACTTATATGGTAATTCATCAAAACCGAAACCTCATACCAACTTTCTCTCAATACTATGTTTTCATCCTTTCAGCAATTCATAATTTCAATATTCTTCAATTAATACAAATGACACTCAAACCACTTCTTCTAACTTCACTTTAGCTCAATAACATAAAATAAATAAAAAATCCAAGCTCCACACTTAAACATTAAAAATCCGATTCTCATACATGCGAATTCCATTTTTTGCATTTTGTTTCTTTTTCTCCTTTCATCTGATGCATTTTTTCATTTTTTTCACACTTTCATTTCATAAAAAACTTATCTTTTTTTAACTCTATTCCACGACCTCACCAACATCTTCATTTAAATTCATTGAACTCATTTAAGTTCATCTCTATAAACACTTCACACATTCACGCATGAACAGTACCTATATTCATGAACTTTTTGCATATCAAAACAGAATCTATTTCATTTTGGACAATTTCTTATTTCACAAATCTTTCATCTGATCCATTCATCACCAAAACTACACTTCTCAATCCCACTCATACATGTACATATTTATACCGTAAAACATCATCAGAGTTACTTACTAGATTCAGCTATTCTTCCCAGTAGTAAGAGCAACTCATTTATGCATAAAGATCCAATATTGGCAAATGAAGAACATGGAAGAGAATTTCGGTGTTGATTGTTTCTTCATAGTGAAGAAAAAAATCTATAGTAATCTCCTCTAACCAAAACATAATTTAGGTTTATTCTTTACATGTAATACATATGTCACCTAAATAAGACTACCACATGTCACCTGACTTCTCATCGTTATGCTAGTCAAAATAAAATAACTAGACTACTACTATAGCAATGGTGAGTCTAGGTTGATCCCACAGAGAGTGTGTGTAAAGTTTATGAAATGAAATTAATTAGTGTTTAGGTTTAACGAGGGGTTTTGGATTAAAAGAAGAAAATAAAATAAAACTAACTAATAAAAAGAAATTAAAGAAAACATGTAAAAAATGATAAACGTGGGGAATTCGGTAGGGACTCGGTTCTTTGGTCCAGTATCGGCCTACACCCTAATCAAACATATTTTATTGGTCTTTTTTTCTTTAACCTCTCTTAGCAACTATTAATCGTGGATTAATAATTAACCTGAGTTCTCCCTTAGGTAGTGTTTAATCAAGATACGATCATTAATTAAACCTAACCACTGAATAATCTAGGATACGATCTCTAGATTTAATTAGGTAGTAACATTACAAATTAGAAAAACCGATTAATCAATGAAACAACCTCATACGATGTGTCATTTAACCTAGGTTATGTTATCCCTAGTGATTACGAATCATTAATTGCTACGTATGAATTTCAACATAACAATTACGAATTATATCGAAATTCTAGCAATGGGTTTGCAATTAACGATTCAATAAACATATTAAAATAATAACAAAATTTTGATTATCCATACACAAAACCCAAATCAATAACATAGGACAACACAATCAATTCCTAATGAGAGAAAGAAACAACAAAATTATAAAAAATACTTAACCTAGATTGTCGGCGTTGATGTCGTCTTCGAATGACGTTGGGATTAACCTAGGTTGTCGACGTTGATGTCGTCTTCGAATGACGTTGGGATGCCTAACCCTTTATGGGTCTTTCCCCAAAAAATGCTTCAGCCCCCATTCCAATCAATAGCCAAAATCCCCTTGGTTTTGCCTTTTGCGTAGCCCTCTTCTATTTATTGTAGCATCCTTACTGTTGCTTGATATGACAAATTAACTTTGGGGTTTCAACTTACTGCTTCACGCCCATGCTAGCTACCGCCCCTCATTTTTTTCTTCAAGCCAAGCCGTAGCAACCAGCCACTAGCCCTCTTCACCCCCCTGCTACCTCCTTACTGTTACTCTTTACTGTCGCCTCTCTACTATGTATTGATGGGACTAGTAAGGTTTTGTGTCCTAGCTACTATTCACTTAAATCCTTCTTGCTGTCCTCTCTGCTCAATTCTCCTCGTTTACTTCTAATGTAGAAAAATGCATTAAACACAAGCCCACACACACACTAAGCCACCAAGCACTGTTTTCTTCACTATAGTGTGATGATTGGACAAATAAGATGTTGCTGCCTCATTAAAACCTCCTCCTTGTACCTTCTGGGATGCTGCGTTAGATGCCCAATGCACGCATTAAACGCAAATGCTTAATTCACACCTGCTGCTCCTTGCTTGATTAAACACATTGTCGTTTTTCTCCTTATTTGTGGAAATGTTACTTCAACATCTTAAGTCCAATGCATGCAAAATCATTTTACCTTCATCTTCTGAATTTGTTTTATTATTGAACCATAATATTCACGTAGCTGCATGGGTGTGAGATGCAATCTTTAATTTATCTTCTTTGTCCTTTCATTTTTTTTGTACTCTTTTTGTCTTTTAATTTTCTTCTTCTCGCTCTATGAAGACAATTGAGTATTTATCTTCAGAAAATAACCCAAACGTAGTACTTTCGACTCATTTTAATTTATTTTCTTCCAAATTGTACCTAAATTCATATATGAATTAAAGTGAGTATCTTATGCATTTTCGTATCATTAATCGCTAATTCAAAATAATTAAATGCATCATCAATTAGACACGTATCAATTTCCCCCACACTTAGCTTTTGACCATCCTTGGGCAAAACATTAAAACTAAGCTCATTGACTCAAAATATTTTTCCAAGACTATATAATCATAACTAAGTATGAGTGACTTCCAAAAATCATAGCAAGATGTCAACATTCCAAGCTTTCACTCATGATCAATCAACATTCATCATCTTCAAAAACTGAACAATCTAATGGTAAACTTAGAAAATGTGTTTAACTAAAATACATACACGGGTACACTCAACACCATTTATGATCATGACAATCCACAACTTTGCATATCATTTCATTTCTCCACCACCAAAATTCATATGCAAAATCATGAATCAAAGGACCTTTTAAGGTTGTAATGTGGGCAAAGGAAAGGTGAGATATATTTGGGTCAAGTAGCATGAAAGTCGTCAAAGCTAGTGAAACAAAGCAACACTCATCAAAAACTGGGTACCATTAGCTATGATGAATGCAACATTTATATTTCACAACCCTATTAAGCTCTCATACACAAACCACATGAAGCATATATCAACCTGAAGGAGTCACTCGTACAATTTATACCAACATGAAATCACAAGACTGAACCTTCCAAGCCAACATCTACCTCATATTCAACAGATTCATTACAACTCTAGGAAGATGCATAAATCATAAACAACTTTTCAACATATATACAATTCCTCCTTAATACATTTATTTAAACATTTTTTATTTTTTATTTTTTATTTTTCCTTTTCTTTTCCCTTTTTCCTTTTTTCTTTCCTTTCCTTATAAAAATTAAAATAAACTACATCCATATGGGAATTTCAATGATAAGACATAAAATAACATCTCGACATTATAACCAAACCTCACATATGTACACCCCCACACTTAGAATTTTGTACATCCACAAACTGAACAATCACAAATGTTCTACTAGTTTTATGAATTAGTTAGGACATTTGGCTAAGTTTAAAGGCATAAAATGTGGTTTATACAAAAAGAAAGGCTAAAGATTAAAGCGATTTATCAAGGGAAAAGCAATGTCAATAGGATAAGTTATTTGGCTAATGTAGTTTATGAAAAACAAAGAATGGCTAATCATGTATATGATAATTCATATGATAAAAATGTGGTCTTGAATAGAAATTCAATGCAAAATTAGGATTTACATGCCATGAAGGCCACACATTATTAAAAGGTAATGAGATTGATATGGATGTGCCAGTCAAATAAGACTTAAAATCTCATTGACTTTGTCTACCATTAGTCACTACTTTTCTAAAGATAATGCATATCGACCAATCACAAGAGAAAAAGTACATGCTAAAGTTGCTATGAAATTCTCTAGTCAATCCACACTCTAATCATGATTATATAATCCTAGAAGCAATAGAAAATGAGAAAATGTTTGTTTCGTTTGTTTTATTTTTTCTCTCATTTTGATTGAAAACTTAAAACAAGTAAATCAAAGAAATTCAAAAACACACATGCATATAAAAAGTAATCCGAAAATATAAAGGAAAAGAAATTTACTTCCCTTAGGTTACCTCTCAAGAAGCACCTTTGTTTAGGGTTGCTGGCTCGACTCCTTCTTCTCCTCACATGACAAAATTGTGATCTTCAGGTATCACATGCGGCTCCTCCACGAGAGGTAGTTCGGATAGGACCTTGGTTGATCATCATCCTCCTTCAGTGTCTTTCCTATCCTCAGCTTCGTAATCCCAACCAAGTCCATACACTCTAGAAATATTTCAAACGTATCTTCACCTTTTCCTTCATCATTTAATCCCTCCAATTTGTTATGTAAATATAAAGAATTAGTTTTAAGAATAATCATGGACTCAATACTTACCTCCAAGATAAAAGACATGTCCTTTGTGGCTTTAAGCTCCTTCTCCACTTCTTCGACACAAACCATTCATTGAGGGTTGTCCTCAAAACTCTCAATCTCTTCATCACTTTGCAATGTTTCCACATAAACATCCATTCGGTACACCTCAGGTTGATATGGCTGCTCCTCTTCGCTTTTCCATTCTAAGTGATTAAGCCTTATTGCCATTTGACCCATTAGGTGTTCCATCCTCTATTGACTTGCTTTTATCTCTTGTCGTAATTGCTGCATATCCTATTAAAATTGTAAATTATTAGTAGCAATATTCTTAAAAAGTTCTTTTAAAGATGGAGCTTAATCATGTTGGCTCTCCGAATCTTAGGCACTAGACCATGTGTTTCTTGGAAATTACTCTCCATCCTTCTAGAATTGTAGAGTATTCTGCTACATTTGCAAAGTATTAGCTTTCAAAGTATTATTCAACTCTTCCGAAGATAGACTGGAGTCGTAATAGGAACCTTTTAATCCATATAAGAATTGTTGTGTATGCTGCAAACTATCATGGAAGTAATTATGATGATTATCCCATTCATAACAAAAGTTAGGTTGATCAGTCCAAACATTGCCATAGGATTGAGAATTTGAGTTATAAAAGAAATTACTTCCGTCCATATCAATTTTTTTTTCAAACACGAAATAAAAAAAATAAAAAGATCACAAAATAACAGAAAAGAAATTAATTACGAACAAATATATAAAAAACATCAATTAAATCACAAACAAAAACTAAAACACCGAACTCCCCAGTAACGGTGCTAAAATTTGACCGTCCGTTGTTATGCTAGTCAAAATAAAATAACTAGACTATTGCTATAGCAGTGGTGAGTCTAGGTCGATCTTACAGAGAATTTGTGTAAAGTTTATGAAATCAAATTAATCGATGTTTAGGTTTAATGGGGGGTTTTGGATTTTGAAATAAAAAATAAAATAAAACTAACTAGTAAAACAAATTGAAGAAAACACGTAAAAAATGATAAAGGTAGGGAATCTGATAGGGACCCAGTTCTTTAGTTTAACCTCGACCTACACCCTAATTAAGTATATTTTATTGATTTGTTGTTCTTTAATCTCTCCTAGAAACTATTAATTGTGGATTAATAATTAAGTTGAGTTTTTTCATAGGTAGTTTTTAATCAAGATATGATCATTAATTAAACCTAACTACCAAACAACCTAGGATACAATATCTAGATTTGATTAGGCAGTAGCATTATGAATTAGGAAAACCGATTAATCAAGGCAACAACCACATACTATGTGTCATTTACATGTTTTTAAGTTTTCAACTAAAAAGAGAGAGAATCAAACAAACAAACAGACACAAATAATCTCTTTTTCTATTGCTTTTAGGACTATATAGTCATAATTAGGGAGTGAATTGACTAGAAGAATCCATGGCAACTTAGCATGCACTTTTACTCTTGTGATTGATCAATATGCATTATCTTTAAAAGAATAGTGACTGGTGGTAGACCAAAGCTAGTCAGATTTTGAGCCTATATAAACTTACATATCTTTATCAGTCTCATTGTCTTTTGTTTATGTGCAACCTTCATGACATGTACGTCCAGACTTTGCTTTAATTTTCTATTCAAGATCACATTTTTATCACATGCATGAACATAGAAATGATATAGGCATTCTTTGTTTAATAAGCTACATAAACCAAATACCCTATCTATTTACATGATTTCCCTTTTAATAAGCCCCCTTGAGCTTTATCTGCCTTTTCTTTTCTCCCTAACCACATAACTTGCTTTAAACCTAACCAAATGTCCTGCCTAAGCCTTCAAGTTAGTGGAGAATTTTTTGTTGTAGATGATTGTGGATATACAAAAATCTAAATGTGGGGGTGTACATATATGTGGGTTGATTATATTTGTCAAATTTTCATGTTATGAATGTCATTGTTGGTGTAGCTTCTTTTAATTTTTATAAAAAAAGAAAAGAAAAGGAGAAAAACAAAGAGAAAAAGAAAATAAATAAATAAATAAATGTTTAAGTAAAACTATCAAGGAGGAAAATGCAATTGTTTTGCAAAGTTATTCATGATTAGTGTTTCCTCCTAAAGTTGTATTAAATTGGTGATTTGAGTATGTTACTTATGAGGTTGATGTTATTTTGGAAGGATCAATCCTTATAGTTATTGTTATCATCAACTTTTACAAGTGATTCTTTCTAATTAGTTATGCTTCATGTGGTTTATGGTGTGAGAGCTTGAATTTGAGATATAAAACATAGTTTTAGCATTCATCATAACTGATGGTACCTAGTTTTGAGTGAAGGTTGGTTTTTGCACTTGATGGTATATTGCGTGTTTTTTTTGTTTCATTAGCTTTGATGGCTTTTACACTACACAATCAAAATACATCTCACCTTTTCCTTGCCAAATAACAACCTTGAAAAGTCTTTGGATTCATGATTATGCATGTGAATCCTAGTGGTAAAGAAATGAAATGATTTGCAAAGTTGTGGAATGTCATGATCATGAATGGTATTTGAGTGTACCCATGGATATATCTTATTTAAACAAATTTTTTCCAAATCTACCTATAGATTACTCCATTTATAAAGGTGATGAAGGTTGATTAGTCATGAGTAGAAGCATTGAATATTAAGTTCTTACTATAGTTTTTGAAAGTTGTTCATCTTTTCTTATCATTATATATTATTGAGAAATATAGGAAATGAGTAAATATTTAAGGTTTGTGACTTTGATTTAGATGTTTTGGACAAGGATGGTCAAAAGCTAATTGAATGGGAAATTGATCAATACTTAGTGATTAATATATGAAATGCTCAAGACAGTCAATTTAGTTCATATTTAGTTTTAGGTACAATTCGAAAGAAAAGAGCTAAAGTGAGCCAAAAGCATTATATTTGAATCATATTCTTCAGATTTGTCCTCACTTGTCTTTAAGGAGCAATAGGAAGAAGGATTAAAAGAAGAGATAAGAAAAGGCATAAAAATGAAGAGTACATGTTAAACAATAATATCTCATGGTTATACATGAATTCGTTATGGTCGTGAGACCTCCCTTATGGCCTTGAATGTGTCATGGCCGTGAGAAAGGTCTCACATTCATGAAACAAGTTGCATGTGCATGACATTCCTTTTTATGCCCATATAAAGGAGGTTCATGTTCGTGAGACCTCAAGGAGGCCATGCTAGACCATGAGTCAATATGCACGTCTGTGAAATTGTGCCAGCACACCCAAAAGCATAATTTTTTGTATAAAAACATCGTTTTAATGCAAGAAACTTATGAAAAGTTTGAGTAATCATTTCAAGGGTTTCGAGAGGTGCCAAAGGGGTAAAGCTTTCATAATTAAGCATTTCTCTCTTTATTGGTTATTTATTGTCTTAAGGAATGATTATGTTATCCTATATTGAATGTTTGGGTGTTATGTAAGAATGATTGAATGTTCTATTTTATTGTTTTTATGCAAGAATGCATTGCTATAATCTTCAATATAATTCTTATTCATTAAGTTGAGATTCGTTTGGAGCTATTAATGGTTTCGAATCATTAAGGATAATGCAACCTAGGTTAAATTACCCGAGCTTGTGTGGTTGTTGCCTTGGTTAATATATTTTCCTAACTCATAATACGACTGTCTAATTAAATCTAAAAAGCTAGGTTTAATTAATAAGCTCTTCTAAATTAAAGACAACCTATGGGAAAATTAGGGTTAATATAGTTTATTGTTAACCTATAATTAATAATTGCTAGGAGAAGTTTGAGAACAAAAATTCAAAGAAATATGTTTAATTGTGTGTAGGACAAGATTGAACCATTGATTAGGTCCCTAACGAATTCATCACTTTTATCATTTTTATAATGTTTTCTTTGATTTGCTTTCAATAGTTTAGTTCCATTTTAATTTCTTACTTTAAAACAAACCAACCCCCTATAAACTAAACACCAATTGATTTCATTTCAAAAGCTTTACATACACTCTATATTGGATAAACCTAGACTCACCACTGTCGTAGTTGTAGGTGTAGTTATTTTGAGTAGTGTTACGACATGCTACATCAAATGAAAATTGAACTAAAAATCAATCAATGAAATAATGATATCTAAAATTCAAATCTCCTTTAGGATTTCTCATGTTATTATGACTTTACACATCAATCTAATCTATAGTTCATTGCACCATGAAAATAACACAATTATGTTAATATCTTTCTCAATACTATTAACAACTTATCTTACATTGATGAATTAAAATATATTTCTAATTAAATTGTATTAATTAATTTATAAATTTCACTATTGGGTATAATTCTAATCTATAAGATTTATGTCTACCTATCTCTATGTTTGCATGCAATTCATTCCAATTATACCATATCTATTAAAATAATTTCTCATTCTTAATTATATGAAATCATATATGAATCAACATACCATCAATATCAATTCAAGAATAAAAAAGAACATAGAATTGAATCTCAGTGAAACTAAAGAGTCAATTAAATTGAAATAAACTCATTACAAGGTCTATCCTATGGTTAATGTAATATAGATACCATAAAGAGTTTAGTTCCTAATCATATCAAAAAAATTAAAGATAAATAAAAATAGAAAATTAGGGATAATATGATGAAAACCTTTTAATATTTAAAAACTTCACTATAGATTGATCAAAATCCGCTCCAAAGGCAGCCTTCTTTGTTGTTTTCTGTACTTTTAACAACTCTAGGGTTTTTAATTATATTTCCCACGTATTCCTGGGTTTTGAAACTTAAAATTTTGATTTTAGGGAATAAATTATTAGAGTAGTGCTCTAAAGGCAATCTCCTTTAACACTTTTGTACAAACTTTATTTTAATTAATAAAGTGAAAAGCAATTTTCATTAATTTGATGTTTATTTATTTATGAATTGATGTCGTTGTTAAATTGAATTAATGAATTCTATGATATAAAACACAATATGAAGGAAATCATGATAATAAGATTCCTATCATGTGCAATAATGTTAATATCTAAATTATCCCTAATCATAGGATTAACAAGATAGGACATTGTTAATCTGGATTGACTATCATAAGTTATACTCTTTGATTTGATCTAGTAGATCTCATAAATTGTAAGCATAAGATGTGTATTGATAACATGTGGATGATTACTAAGAGCAGTAAGCACATCGGTGGACCGGCTATAAGATTATCATATGGATGATCTATCAAATATCAATGCTTAATCTCATCGTATCTTGGATATCGATCTTGTGCTTTGACACTATTCCTTGTTGTCTCAAGATGAAGTCGCTCATAGGGTGGTGATTGGGTATAACTATTAGCATTTGAAGGTAATTAAGTAGCCAATAAAGGATTCACCAATCCTAATAGAAGCAGACGATACACACGACCTTTTGTCAGGGTAATTACTCAGCATTCTTTAGACAAAGCAATTATAGGTCATGAACAGAGTCTTCAATGGCACATAGACTAATGAGATCCCCAAGACAAGAGCTAACATTACTTGTACTAGATGTGACATAGTCAGTCTAGTGGGAGTTAACACATAGTCCATACTCTGAACCAAGTGAAGTATAGGATGGTGAAGAGAAAATTTGCACGTTAATTGTCTATAGAAAGGTTTGTAAGATAGATAATTAATTATCAAAGAGTTTGTGTGTTAATTCACTTACATTCCGGTAAATTGGCATCATGAAACCATTTATGATTTGCTTTCATTTAGAGTTAATTCAAGTGGCATGAAACCATTTATGATATGCTTAGATTAAGAGTTCATTCAAATGCCCAAAATAACCGAGAACCTAAGGGTCACATGCATAAACATTAGATGAAATACAAAGTGTGAATGGTAACTCATTTTAAGCAAGTCACAATGTAAGCCTATTTTATGACAGGTGGTACATAAATGAGTTATTCGCTTATATACATTCAAAATTAAGCTAAAACAATCAAAATTAGGAGGAAAAAGGGTCTAGAAGAGTCTTGGAGGTTGAGATGACTGATCTAGAGGTTTCTTCATGCAATTTTATGTAATTGTTACATCAGTTTAGGTACATGTAACTTGTTTATGATCTAGCTCTCAATTGAGCATCTACTTGAATTTATCTTCTTTGGTTCTCTAACCACCCTTACATACTAATTTTTCTTCATTTTTGCTTGTTCTTCATGGACTATTGAAGGTTTTTGGTGTTTGCTACAACCTAAACAAGTAGAAGATTGAAGAAAGGAGGAGCATTTGCAAGGTACATATGTTGTAATTTCATATTCTTACATTCTGCTTATACATGCACAAGGATTCTGGATTTTCTGGGGAAGTCATGGTGTTGGAATTTTGATTCCAATGCTTCCACTTCATAGCCATGCATGAGACACATGGACCCATGGCTCCCCAATAGTGATATCAGAGCCACTTATGCATGTATTAGATGATATATTGGACATCTCCAAACTATTTTCTAGGTTATGATAGAAATGCATGTTGATTGGGAAAACTTTGTATAAATTTTATAATTTTTTATTTTCTTTCACATAAATGTTTAAAATATGTTATGTTATGTTTTTTCAAAAGGAAATGTCAATTTAATGTCATTTTCTATTTCATTTAAAATTAATTTCTATTGTATTCATATGTTTGTTTCTGGGAATTTCTGGAAAACAAAATGCATGTGCAGATTTTGAAATTTTCGTAATACATGTAGAAATATTTTTTTCTAATTTCCTTTCACATAAATGTTTATAAGTAGTTATATTATATTTATGTCAAATAAAATTTCAATTGAATGTTCTTTGCTATTTTATTATGCTTTTAGTTTTAGCCTGATGCATGTACGAGGTTCTAGGAAATTTTAGAAATCTAATGGACATACATGCTTGTAAATTCCAAAATAATTTTATAAGTTTTTTTATCAATTTCCTTAATGAACATGCACATATGATGTTTCTATGTGTGTGAGATGCATGATACCTATTTTTGAAGTGATTGAGTATTTATTCTCGATTTTACATGCATGCTAGTGGTGTATGACAAGTGTTAGTGGACATATGATGTGCTAGCTAATTCCACTTAGTTTATAAAGAATTCCTTAGAATTAAATTCTAGATTTTTTTATTTGGCACAATTATAATGCTTATTAGACTCTTGAATTTTTCCAAAATTAATTGAACTTCATTTTAATTTATTGATCAAGTCAAATTCAACAATGGTCAGCGTTTTGAAAGCTAATGGGACTCATTTGTCTGATGGATTACGTGTATATGTTTCGGTTATAACACCTTGAAACATTTTTATGAGATAATAAATGTATTATTTTGATGCTAGTAGCATGTTAAGTGCTTGTGGTTGAAATTAAGGTTCCAGAAAATTTTCAGACATTGAATCGGTCTCTTTAGTGTCTAGTAGGTTAACTCACTTATCTTGACTATCAAGATTTTTTTGACTTGTGTGGAACTTGTCTGGATAAATTTGAGATAACATAGTGATGTTTTAGATGACTAGCTAATGTTCGGGAATTTTGGAAACCCTAAGGATTAATTTAGAATTAATCCAAGTTGAGCATTGGATTTCTAGTGTGACTGGAAAAGGCATGTGTACTAGAACTAAATTATTTAATTTGGACATCAAAATAATTGAATTTTAGGATTCCTAAATGAATTACATTCATAATTTGAATTAATCGAGACTAACACTGGTGCCCAATTTAGTTCAAGAGTTAAATTGAATTACGAACTTTTGATGCATAGTCAAGTCACAACCTAAATTAAACCTCCTTTATGTGTTACATGCATTAGATGCATTTTAAGGGTTGGTTAAATTAACATGATAGAGTGGTTATGAACATAGGCTCAATTTAATTGAAGCATCCATAATCATGCCGTATAGTTATAGTAACTATCTGAATATATATGTGAGATATATATAAGTCCATCCAAGTATTAATGAGACCTAAAAACAAATCCCTCAACCAAAATATTAGGAGGACTTACATCTTCCATTGATATGGAAAGAACTAGAGTTCTTTTAGTTTTAGGTTGTTAGGCAAACCTAAGACTACTGTACATAAATATGTTTAAACTATGGAAATTAAATTTTTGGATTAATGGGTTAGTCCTAACGAGAAGTTTTAATTTGTTGGGCAACTCAAGATCAATATGGATAGACACGAAGTTGGGTAATATATATGGGATGTATACGTATCAAGAGTTAATAACCCAATGATTGTGTTAAATCAATAGTTGATGGCACAAGTCGACAGTTGCATAACTGAATGCAATTGGTATTAATGATACCTTCCGATTGACCTAAGGTGGCTTATTAGCCAAACCTAAGGTCATTCTTAATGATATTGGATATCGACCTAATAGGAAAACTATAAGTTTTCTCGAATTAATAATGAGGGCCATAGATTCAGATAAAATATTGGGACCTATAATGCATGTGATTAGAGGACTTCAATATGCATTTATGTACATTCTAACACTCTCTCTCATTCTTCTAGGTTAGTTAATCACCACAATGTCTTTGGCTAATGTGAACTTAAACTCTCTACTAGACTCCAACAAACTCACGGGACCATACTTCTTAGATTGGCTATGCAATTTGATATTGTTCTCAAATATAAGAAACTAGGATGTCCTAGATGAGCCACGTCCTAATCCCTCTACTGTCAATGCCTTTAATAAGGATTACAAAGCTTACAAGAAGCTACTGGATGACAGTGAGCTGGCTAGTTATATTATGCTGGTCTCTATGTCACCATAATTGTAAAAGCAACATAAGGCCATAGATGCCTATATCATAGTCTATCATCTAAAGGAATTGTTTGATAAGCAATCTCGGTCTGAAAGGTTTGAGACCTCGAGGTTGTTGAGGGATCATCTCCAGTACAGTATGTGCCGAACAGGAATGGATACATTGAGAGTTTAGCAAGTTTGGGTTTCATAATAGATTATAAATTATGTATAGACTTAAGTATGACTGGTTTGACCGATAGTTATTCATAGTTTGTGCTTAACTATCAGATGAACGAAATATTCATCTACATACCTGAGCTAATTAATCTACTTAAAAAAGTTGAGACAACTGTCAGGAAGTGGAATAAGGCTATAATGCTAGTGGACTTTGCTTCTAGTTCTTATAAGAGGAACTAGAAAAAGAAGAACAAGAAGTCTAAGAAGCGAGTAGGAGGTATAGCTAAGAAGAAGATAAAGGAGAATACACCAAAAGGAATATGATTCCATTGCAAAAAAGAAAGGCATTGGGAGGGGAACTATAAAACCTATCTGGAGTCACTAAAGTAGAAGAAGGCACTAGAAGCTCCACCATCTACTTCAGGTACGTTATTTGTAATTAAGGTTAATACTATTTCTAATCATAATATTTGGGCATTAGATACTGGGTGTGCCTCACACATATGTGTTGATATGTAGGGCCTTAGGGATAATAGATCACTCAAGAAGGGAGAGATGGACCTACGTGTGAGAAATGGAGCAAAAGTTGTTGCATTAGCCATAAGAACCTACGTTTTGTATCTTCCTAGTAGGTTGGAGTTAATTTTAGACAATTACTATAATGTACTCGTTGTGACAAAGATCATTTTATCTGTTTCATGTCTTAATAAAATGGGATTTTATTAAACTTTTTCAAACAATGGTTGTTCAATTAAGTTGAATGAAATGATGTATAGTACTGCTACATTGTGTAATGATATTTACATATTAGATATATGCCATCCAGTTTTAAATATCAATGACAATAAAAGAAAAAAATTGGATAACTTAAAATCGTCTTACTTATGGCATAGGCGAATTAACAAAATAAGTGAGAGACATATGTCTAAGCTATACAAGAGTGGTTGCTTAGGTCATTTGATTATGAATCATATGAGACATGTGAATCTTACTTGTAAGTAAGATGACTAAAGTAGCTTTTAAAAGAAAGGGTGAATGAGCAAATGGGTTGTTAGACCTAATACATTCTGATATATGTAGTCTGAAGTCTATTCATGCTAGAGGTGCTTTTTTATACTTCATTACCTTTATCGATGATTATTCACAATATGGGATATGCATCTAATGAGATACAAGTTTGAAGCATTTGAAATGTTCAAACAATTTGGACATGAAGTAGATAAATAAATTATTAAAAGTATCAAGACACTTCGATTAGATTAAGGTGGGGAATACTTGAACGAATAGTTTCTAACGTATCTCAGGGATAATGAGATTGTATCCCTATGGACTCCACCTTACACACTACAGCACAATGGTATGCCCGAAATGAGAAATCGAACCTTATCGAACATGTTCAGGTCAATGGTTGGTTAGCAAATCTACTAAACTCTTTTTGGAGTTATGCATTCAAGACTGTTGTTTATGTGATAAACAAAGTCCCTTTAAAAGCATTTCATGTTACTCCATATGATATATGGACTAAAAAAACCTATCTTTCTCATATAGAAGTTTGGGATTATTCAGCTTACATGAAGTGGATTCAATCAGACAAACTTGAAGTGAAATCTAATAAATGATTATTTTTAGGACATCCTAAAGAAACAATTAGAGACTAGTTCTACAATGCTTTAAAGCAAAAGATGTTTGTCTCAAAGCATGTTATCTTTTAAGAGAAAGAGTTTCTTCTAAGAGAAGATAGTGTGAGCAAAGTTAAACTTGTTGATGTTAATGATGCTCAAACAAACATAAATCAACTACCTAAACCCGAAATTTTTGTTTATGGTGATGAGACAATAGTTAAATCTTCTAACAAACAAAATGTTTGTAAGTCAAGTAGGATACATAATGTTCCAAAGATATATGGATTTCTCGTAAGTGAATATGATGACGTATTGCTCATAGAGGACGATGAGCCTACAACCTCTGAAAAGGCTCTAAAGAGTTGATAGTTTGAAAAATGGCTTAAAGTCGGAAAGTTCGAAATGGATTCCATGTTTAAAAACCAATAATGGACTTTAGTTGACCCACCCAAAGCGCTAAAACACGTAGGGTGCAAGTGGATTTTCAAGAAGAAAATCGATATGCAGTGTAATGTGATTACCTATAAAGTGAGGCTAGTCTCTAAAAATTATGGTCAAAGATAAGTAGTTGACTATAACGAGACATTTAGCCCCATATCCATGCTTAAATCCATTAGAATACTACTAGCCATTATTGCTCATTATCATTATGAGATATGGAAAATGGATGTGAAGATAAGTTTCTTGAATGGAAACCTAGTCATGGATGTGTATATGATACAACCTGAAGGTTTCATATCCACAGATTGAGAAAACGTATGCATGCTTCAGAAATCTATTTATGAATTAAAGCAAGCATCTAGGAGTTAGGACATTCGATTTGATGGAACCATCAAAGAGTTTGGATTCTCACAAAATCCAGATGAACCTTATGTCTAAAGAAGGTTAGTAAGAGTGCTATCATATTCCTTGTGTTATCTGTAGATGACATATCACTAATAGGAAATGACGTCTCAAGTTTGTACTCTGTCAAAATTTAGATGTCCTAGAATTTCTCCATGAAAGACCTTAGAGAAGCAACTGATATCATAGGAATAAAGATCTATTGAGATAGATCAAGGAGGTTGTTATGTCTTTTATAGTATACATATAAGATAAAATACTAAATAGGTTTAACATGGAGAATTGCAAAAGAAGGTTTCTTCCCATGACTCATAGGATAAAACTCTCGAAATACATATGTCCCATGACGTCAAATGAGAGGACTTGCATGCGTTTAATCCCGTATGCTTCAGCAATAGGATTAATCATGTATGCTATGATATGTATAAGACCCAATATATCATATGCTCTAACTGTTACAGGAAGATATCAATCAGATCCTGGTGAGTGTCACTATGTGGCTGTCAAGAATATCCTAAAGTACTTGAGAAGGACTAAGAATGTATTCTTGGTATATGGAGATCGAGATCTCATAGTGAGCGGGCATATAGATGCCAATTTTCAATCTAGCTAGGATGACTCAAAGTCCCAGTCAAGTTATGTTTTCACATTGAAAGGTGGAGTAGTCAGTAGAAAGAGTTCCAAACAAGAGACGACTATAAATTCAATGACTGAGTCAGAGTACATTGGAGATGTGGAAGCGGCAAAAATGTTGTTTGGATCAAGAAGTTTGTTATGGAACATAGAATGGCTCCAAGTATTATAGACTCGATACTGTTGTATTATGAAAACAATCAGGTTATTGCTCAATCCAAGGAATCAAGGTCTTATCAGAGGTCCACGCGCTTAATTAGGAGATATCATCTAATTAGGGAGATCATTGATAACGGTGATGTGAAAATAGAGAGAGTTGAATTTAGTGCAAGTGGAAGATTATTAGAGTAGTGCTTTAAAGGTAATCACTTTTATCACTTTTGTACAAACTTTATTTTAATTAATAAAGTGAAAGGCAATTTTTATTAATTTGATGTTCATTTATTCATAAATTGATGTTGTTCATAAATTGAATTAATCAAGTTCATGATACAAAACATAACATGGAGGAAATCATAATGAGATCATGATAATGAGATTCCTGTCATTTGCAATTATGTTAATATCTAAATTATCCTTAGTCATAGGATTAATGAGACAGGATATTGTTAATCCAGATAGACTAGCACATGTTATAATCCTTGATTTGATTCAGAAATGGATCTTATAAACTATAAGAATGAGATATTTAGTGCTAACATGTGGATGCTTACTAAGAATAGTAAGTACATCAGATGACTCGCTATAAGATTATCATATGGATGATCTATCAAATGTAGTGATTAATCTCATCATAGCAATGGTGAAAATATCCTTAGACTTGAGGCACTCAAGGATATCTTGGATATTGATCCTGTGCTTTGGCATCATACATTGTCACCTCAAGATGAGGTCACTTATAGGATGATGATTGGGTACAGCTATTGGTATTTGAAGGTAACTTGGTAGCCAATAAAGGATTCACCACTCCTAATAGAAGGAGAAGATACCACAACCTCTTGTGGGGCTCATTACTTAGGAGTCTCTGGCTAAAGTAATTTTGTGTCATAAAGAGAGTCTTCAATGACACATAGAGCAATGAGATCCCTAAGAAAAGAACTAACATCATTTAGACTAGATGTAACATAGTCAATCTAAAGTAAGTTGACATATAGCCTATACCCCAAACCAAGTTGGGTATAGGATAGTGAAGGGACAAATTGCACGATAATTGTCTATGGAAAAGTTTGTAAGTCAGATAATTAACTATCAAAGAGTTTTTATGTTAATTCACTAGTTCTAGTAGATTGGCATCATAAAACCCTTCATGATTTGCTTAGATTAAGAGTTAATTCAAGTGGCATGAAACTATTGATGATATGCTAATATTAAAAGTTAATTCAAGTTCCTCAAATAACTACAAATCTAATGGTCACATGCATAAAAATTGGATGAAATACAAAGTGTGCATGGATGCCATTTTAAACAAGTCATGATCGTGACCCACTTTAAGGTAGGTGGTATATAAGTGAGTTCTTCACTTATGTTCACAAAAAATTAAGCTAAAACACACACAAGCCAAAAGTGTCCAAAAGAGTTCTGGAGGTTGAGAGGAGTGAACTTGAGGTTTGTTCATGTAATCTTATACAATTGTTGCATGAGTTTAATTGCATATAACTTGTTTCTAATCTAACTCTCAATTGAGCATCTACTTGAATTAATCATGTTTGGTGCTCTTACCACCTTTACACATTGATTTTTCTTCATCTTTACATGTTTTTCACCAAATGTTGAAGATGTTTGGTGTTTGCTACAACCCAAACTAGTAGAATATTCAAGAAAGGAGGAGCACTTGCAAGGAACATATATTGTAATTTCATGTTCTTACATTCTGCTTATACATGCACATGGATTCTAGATTTTCTAGGGATATTATGATGTTGGAATTTTAATTCCAGCGCTTTCACTACATAACCATGTATGAGATACATGGACTCATGGCTCACTAACATATATAAGCATTAATACAAACATTTTAATGGTTGTACCCTTCAAACAAATGCCTGTTGCTTTCTTGAAGCTAACACATTGCACAAACTGTTGGATCAAAAAATTAAGCATACATAATTTGGATAAAATGGAAGATTTCAAAAGTTTTTTAGAAATCGAATTTCAGCGGAAGCAAGATAACCAAATCAACATGTAAAGCCATACATGATATGGTATAAGGAAAATAATCTACATAAAAACAAGATGGAAATTATACTGACTCCTTTACTACAGCTTTAACTCTTGACTGTGTTATCCTATGCTCAACAACGTATCCTCTCCTAGGTAATTTATCCTTCTCTCGCTATTATATCCTTGACCAATCTGATCTACCTTTTTTTCTTGGAAAACTTGCTTAACAAGATCCTTCAGTGGGAATGGAGAAGAAAACTTGAAGAGACTTTGCCTTAAAAGAGAGAAGCCAAAGATGAGACATCTTTCATATAATTTTCGGCTAGCTCATGCAAGATAGGAGTGAGAGAGATAAAACATACATGATTCTAGATTCATTTTAATAGTTCCATTATTGATAGTCAACTACTATTATGATATGAAACTCATCATTTCATTGAAGTAAGCTCTTTTATTTTCATAGAGATAAATCACAACACTCTAGTCTAAATCATAATCACATGATCAACTTGATTATTCAACTGTGAATCAATTATTTTAGATTTTAATAATATACATGTTTCTCATACATCTCTATGTATATGTATATTGCTTATAAAATAATCTCGGTACCTTATGAATAGATATATAATGCTCATACAAATAAAACCAATCTCTTTTATTTTATTAATAATAAATAGTTTCGTTACAAAAGTAACCGGAAGAAAATTAAGTTATAAGCAAATACACTTGCTTTCTAGGGCACTATATTTACATAACTCTAACAATATCTCACTTTCCCTAAAGCAAGTTTGACATATCCTTCATTCTCATCCCTACTAAGTGACCCTCAAAACTCTTTTAGGATAGCTTCTTCGTAAATGGATCAACAAGGTATTTGTCTGTGCGAATCTTTCCACATTCACCTCACCACTTTGTATTATCTCCCTTATAAGATGATACTTTTTCTCAATGTGTTTGGAAGCTTTATGGTTTCAAGGATCTTTTGAATTAACCACTACCCCTGCTATTATCACAATAAAATGTAATGGCCTTTTCTTCCTCAAGAACCACCTCCAAATCATTTATGAACTTGTGAAGCCAGATTGCTTGTTTTGCTACTTCACAAGCAGCAACATACTCAGCCTAGAATCAGCAACATAAGATTGCTTGATACTCCTTCAGACTATGGCTCCACCTTCGAAAACAATTATAAAACCAGAAGTTGATTTCTTTAAATCAACATCTAATTGCAAATTAGAATATCTATATCTTATCAGAATAAGGTCACTTCAAGAGTAAACAAGCATTAAATTCTGTCTTATAAAGATACTTCAGTATGCACTTCATCGTAGTCCAATGCCCTATTCCTGGATTAGACTATAATCTAGTTACTAGTCCCACTGCGTAATAAATATCTGGTCTAGTACAAAGTACAACACATAATAAACTTCTAACTGCCGAAGCATACGGAATGTTGTGTATGTCTAGTAGTTGTGAAACCTCTCTTGGAATCTTACATGGAAAAAATTTTGAGCATGTTATCAATTTAGGTTATTTGAGACAAGGCTATTAGTTTGTTCTTACGATCCCTTATTAAGTTTGGTCCCTAGAACATAGCTAGCCTCTCTTAAATACTTCATTGAGAACTATTCGTTTAGCCATCCCTTAACCATAGATAACATTCCTACATCAGTCCCAATAAGCAGAATGTCATCAACATATACGATTAGGAATATAACCTTGCCTTCTTGTATCCATTTATAGACATAAGGCTCATCTTGGTTTTGTATGAACCCATAAGTTTTGATAGACTTATCAAACCTAATGTTTCAAGACCTAGATGCTTGCTTAAGCCCATAAATGGACCTCTGCAATTTGCATACCTTATGCTCATTACCTGGCTCAATGAATCTTTCTGGATGGGCCATATAAATGGTCTCCTCAAGATCCCCATTAATAAATGCGGTCTTGACATCCATTTTCCATATTTCATAATTGAAATAAGCTACTATGGCCAAAAGATTTCTGATGGGCTTAAGCATGGCAACCGGAGAAAATGTGTCCTTATAATCTATACCGCTTTTTTAGTATAAGCTTTAACAACAAATCTAGATTTAAAGATCTCTACCTTTCCATCTGATCCTCTTTTCCTTTTGTAGATCCATTTACACCCTATGGCTTTTACATTTAGTGATAGATCTATAAGGATCTAAACCTCATTGATGTAAATGGAATCTATTTGTGATTTCGTTGCCTTGAGCCATTTTTCTACATCAACATCATTAATAGCCTTTGCATAAGTAATTAGATCTATTTCTTCTTGGTCTAAGATGGCTATAATGCCTTCTCCTAGACCTATATATCTATTTGGTTATCTCAAAACTTTCCCATTATGTCTATGCATTACTTAATGTTCAGGTTGCTCTTCCGATTCAACTTTTGAATCCATTTCGACATCTTATTTTACTATATCCAAATCAACTCTTTGTTTAGATGAAACAACTAACTCTTTAAGTACTACTTCACTTCTTCCTTTGTGATTTCTCACAAACTCTTCCTTTAGGATGGTTGCATTTGTCGACATAAATACCTTCCTGTCCTAAGGAATGTAAAAATAGTACTGTCGAGTACCATAGGATATCCTACAAACAAACATACTTCTGATGTTGGCTCTATCTCTGTGGATTTAGGCCTTAGAACATGGGCTGGGCAGCCCCAAGCCCTTAAGTGTCATAATGAAGGCACTCAACTAGTCCACAATTTCCTTGATGTTTTAGGCATCGATTTGGATGATGCAAATTTAAGAAGACAAGTTGTCATTTGCATGGCATATCCACAGAATGATTCTGGAAGACTAGCTCATGACATCATTGATCTTGTCATTTCTAATAGAGTCCTATTTCTCATCTCAGCTACACCATTCTATTGAGGTGTTCGAGGAGATGACAAGTTGGAAACAATTCCATTGTCAATTAGAAATTCCTGGAACTCTTCAGATAAGTACTCACCATATCGATCCGATCGAAGTTCTTTTCCAGTAGCCCATCTCATCACAATGAAAGCACTTTTCCTTGTTGTTCTATTTGGCCTTGTTTTTCATAGGTTGAGCCTTGACCTCTGTTTGAGCCTTCTTTTTCATTGCACCCTCCTTCTCTTGCTTGCCCTTATTTTTGGGCTAAGAAGAAGAGGCTACATTAGCTTCTGACCCATGAGCCTTGATATTTAATATCTCCTCCATACTGTGAAGGGTATTCATCAACTTACCCAAGGTGTAATCCTTGCTGTTGAGCTTATAGTCTAACTTAAACTACTGGAAAGAAGAGTTTAAGCTATTAATGATCATAATCATCTGCGTGTCTACATCAATATCTACCCCAAGCATCTCATCCTCAGTAACCCAAGAGATTACCTTAGGCATGTAATCTTGCACCGATTCACTAGGTAGATTTTTGTCTAAGATTATGAAAGTTTTGGATGGCTTTCACTTTGGATACTTAGTCCTCACACCAAACATCTCATGTACGTGATGGACCATTGCAGTAGTAGTTTTCATGCAAGAAATTTGCTTTTGTAACATGCTACTGACAGAAGATAAAATATAGCACTTAGTAGTCTTATTAGCATTCTGCCATCGCTCATATTGTTGGACTTGCTTAGGAGTTGAGTCTTCACCTGGAGGTGCAGGCTTATTTTCAGTTAATACCTATGAAATTCGTTTATATTGAAGAACAATGTCAAGGTTATGTCTCCATTCATTAAAATTCTCTCCATTTTTCGATTTGTTATTTGTCAAGAGCAAAGTGAGTGGATTCATTTTATGGTGATTATGTCTGAAAAAATTAGTTATTAAAGAATGAGCATTCTAGTCAACAATATTAGAACTTTGTATAAGATCACGATGCATATATGCTTGATGATAGATTTAACAAAATTTAAAACTTAAAAGCTTTATACGGCAGTTATTTTTCTTATCTATAATAGACTAAATGATGGTGGGCCATCTTATCCAATAAAAGAAAAACTGGGACCCTCCCGCTAAAAAAGCTACTAAGCATCTTCATGCCTAACTTTTAGAGAAGTGCTATAATTTGGTCCATACTTTTACTAACAGAGCTACGGTGGGTAGATTATCAAAAAATACGTTGAGTGTGTAACCATTTGATTCATCCACTAAAGGTAGTTGCAAACCATGCCTCGGTGGGAGGTCACAGTTGCTACCAATGAGTAGACTTATCCTTAAGGAGGCCCAAACCATGCAAGATCTAAGATTCATGCCCTCCAGTGGGGAGTAACACTTCACCACATGCAAATGGTCCATCACATGGAGATCGTGGGCTCTCACATGAGCATCCTCTCCCACTCAATCTTTTTAGGCTTTATGTTTTACTGAATACCATCTTATCTAGATGCAATTTATTATCCATTTTATATTGTTTCATGGCATGGCAAAACCTAGGGTTGGCAATTTTCTAAATGGCATAATATCACATATTATTTACATTCATTTATCCATTCATCTCAAAAACAAAAACCCACATTTGATTGTCCATCCTAGAAATATAAATAAAATTACAAGGCTTTTACGCCCAACAATTTCTTCTTAGACTTGGATCTTCCACTTCGAACTCTTTGCTCACCTGACCTAGCCCATTTAGTAAAAAGTGTGTAATGGCATTTCTTTTACAGCAAAGTTTTGATATTTATAAAACTGAATTTTGTCCAAAAGATAACAAAAAAGCAGCAATGGTTTTTCACAAAAATCGAAGCTTATGTACATGACATAAAAAATTCCAGCAGTTGTAAAAACTGAAAATTTGGTAAAAAAAATTGCATACAACCAAAAATTTGTTAAAACAAAATTCTAGCACTTTGGTCTTTCAAAAAATCGAAATTTGGCCAAGACACCACAATCAAAACCAAAACTTTACCTCTTCATTTCTTCAATCCACGGCTTCTTCATATTCATCAATATATGATTTTATACATTACATAATCAAAGAAAACATAAAAATGAAACCAAGGAGGAAACATGACGATGATAGGTCACCCTCCTTGTTACAAACCAAATAAAGAAAACTTACAAGGTAACTTTAGGATCTATAAACAACAAAAAGAGCAAAACATACACCATATATATTTCTATAACATAAAAATATGCGACATACAAAAATTGGCCAACCCATGCATCACATATAGGAACCGAAATCATGCATAAGAAAATTGGCTCTGATGTCAATTATTGGATCAAAAAATTAAGCATACACGATTTGGCTAAAATGAAAGATTTCAAAACTTTTTATAAATTAAATTTCAGCGGAAGCAAGATAACCAAATCTACATACAATGTCATACATGATACGGTATAAGGAAAATAATTTACATAAAAACAAGATGGAAATTATACCGACTCCTTCACTATAGCTTTAAATCCTCGCTATGCTACCCTATCCTCGGCAACTTATACTATCTTAGTTAATGTATCCTCTTCTCGCTATTGTATCCTCGACCAATCTGATCTACCACTTGTTTGTCTTGAACAACTTAGTTAACAAGATCTTTTCGTAGGAAAAGAAAGGAAAACTTGAAGAGATTTTGCCTTAGAAGAAAGAAGCCAAAGATGAGACATCTCTCATACAATTTTCGACTAGCTAATGCAATACAAGAGAGAGAGGTAAAAATTCAACAACTCATTATATTCCTTCTCTCAATTTTGATTAAGCCTCAAAGAAAGAAGTGAAGTGAATCCAATGCATCATATCCATCCTTAATCAATCATAAAGAAGCCAATAAATGAGACTCTTACAATTTTTTAAAAGATGACTATATGAAAAGACCAATAACCAAAATGATACATCTCATTTTCAGTTTTGTCATGAAAAGAAGGATTATAGTCCATTAAATGCACCTGTTTTGTAACATCCCATCACCGATAGGAAGGGTAGAATAGTCATTTGGAATGGATTATGAGTGTTTAAAATTTTCTTGGCATGTTCATGAATACACATACATGGAAATAGTGACTTTTGCACATGTAAATGACTGTACGTGCATTCATGACATTTCCCGGTATATTTGGTTATATATGTGATTATTATGAAAAATGTGATTTTTGTGTTTGAAAAATTGATTGGAGAGGGTCTTTGAGGTTTGAACAT
>JANSVA010086001.1:0-11208 GCA_025504915.1 Erythroxylum reticulatum
AGTATTATAAAGCTTATGGTTTTACTATCAAGTCACATACTTGATGGCATAAGCCTAATACTATTCATGGAACGTAAATCACATTACATAAACCATATACATGCATATATAATAGAATACCTTATAATATCTTATTAATAAGTCATAATGTTAATACAAAAGTCACATATGTCCATTGGCCTAGGGCACACTACTAACATTTATATGGTCTAGGATTTTTCAAAATAGGCAAATTAAGCTTGTCAACAAGTAAAGTGCTAGCAACATTGGTACAACTTCCACCATCTATGATCGTGCTACAAACTTTACCATTAATGAGACACCTTGTATGAAAGATATACTCACGTTGCTCTTCTTCAAGATCTTCTTTTGGTTGGATATTAAGAGCACGCTTAGCCACAAGGGCTTCACTAACCTCCTGATCACAATCAACATCAGAAGCATCCGTCAATGGAGGCACATCATCATTGTCACTACTTTCACTAGCAACATCATCATTCTCAAGTAAAATCATAGTTCTTTTGTTAGGGCTTTGAGAAGCAATATGACCAAAACCTTGACATTTAAAGCATTTAACTTTATAAGAAGGATTAGAAGAAGAAGAGGGTTTAGAGTCATTTTTACCCTTAGGATTTAAAGTAGAGAATTTAGGCTTACTTTCCTCTTTTGGCTTAGTGTCTCCCTTGGATTTGAAGAAATTCTTAGACTCCTTCAATCTTTTCTTTCAATAACTCGATCCAACACCATTTTGGATCTTTAATTGCTTTTCTACCATGATGGAATTATGCAACAACTCATCCATGTCAAAGAAATTTTGCATGTCTACAATGGAAGCAATTTCAAGGCATAAATCATCAAGAAATCTTCTGATGGTAGCTTCCATGTCTTCCTCAACATTTGCTCTAATCATAATGATCTTCATCTCTTAGTGGTACTCTTCAACACTCATAGATCCTTGCCTCAATCTTTGCAGCCGCTTAAATAAGTCTCAATAGTAATGACTTGGAACAAAGCGCTTTCTCATGATGGCTTTCATTTCTTTCCCTGTACTGATTGGTCTTTCAAGATTTTGTCTTCTATTTATTTGCAATTGATCCCACCAAATACTAGCATAGTCACACCATTCAACAGTAGCAAGTTTTATTTTTTTCTTTTCATTATATGTCTGACACTCAAATACATGTTCTATTTTTCTCTCCCACTCTAAATATAATTCAAGATCATTTTTCAATTGAAAGGAAGGGATTTTCAATTTTATGTTATCGAGTTCATTACAAGAAGAAGCTTGTCTGCCTCTCTTAGTGTTGGGGCCTTCATCCTTGGATTGCACATCTTCATCTCTCCATGGAACACTCTTCTAGGACCTTTGGAGTTTGACATGAATTGGATGTCATCTAACCTAGCATTCAGCCTCTGGAATTGATCTTGCACAACCTTCATAAAGACTTTAAGATCTTGCTTAGGTTATTCATCTTCTTGAGACATGTTTATGAACTGCAAAATGTTAGTGAACAACAAAAACAATATGGACCTCACCACTCAACCTCATGTGTATACACTCAACAGATGTCAAACAACTCGTGTTTCATATAAAAATTGGCTTTTTCTATAATGTAAACACTCTTTCCTTTTACCACTCAACTCACCTTGTGTAGTATCTTTATTCAAAACAAAACACAATCAAATAGAAGCAATCAAACCAAGTGGTAGTCAAGATTAGAATCCCAAGATAAAATTCTCAAAGAATCTAAAAGGGGAAATAGAGTGTGGAAACAAATAGTTTAAGGAATGAATTAAGGAAGTGATTAACTCAAGGAAAGTCAAACTTGATGCTAAAGAAAGATGAATGAGGCAAGAAATGAAATAGGAAACTAAAGGCAAAATAGGAAAGTAATTGAAATAAGAAAGTGAAGCAAATAGGAAAGTAAGCAAGTTCCAAACAATACAAGATAGGAAAGTACTTACAATTCTAGTTCAAGCAATAGGAAAGATATTTGATTGCAATTAGGAAAGTAGCAATCTTGGTCTCCACTTCTCTAAAAATTGCATCATACACTTTGATTGTTTTCTTCTCTCTTTTTTTGACGATTTTCTTTTTTCTTTTTTCCTTTTTTGGCGATTTTCTTTTTTCTTTTTTTTGACGAATTTTTTCTTTTTTCTTTTTTTTGACTTCTACTTTTTTTCCAGAAGTTTGATGCTCTCAATTTAGACTTAGTGTAACTTGCCTTATAAAGCTTGGATTTGAATGATTCTAAAACAAGTAGAAAGAAGAGATTTTGAACTTCAAGAACCATCTATTATTTTGCCAAAAACACAAACAAAAAGTGCACGAATCAGTGGATGAAAAATGGATAGAAAAGAATAACAAAAATAAACAACAAAAGGATAGTTATTTGAGATCTAGCAACCAAAGCGCTCTAATACCAAATGATGGCAGACCCAATAGGAACTTGTCCTAGAGAACCTTCAACAAAATGGAACTATGCTCGAGAGTAGATAGAATCAAACAAACACACAGAATCACAAGAAACAAAATTGAAAGATAGAAACAGAACATAAAGAGAAAATGGGAGGTTAGAAGAGTGTTGGTCGATGAAAAGAACCCTAAGAGAACTTGTCTCATAGAACCCTAACAAGAATGTTGGTCAATGGAAAGAACCCTAAGAGAACTTGTCTCTTAGAACTCTAACCTTAGGACGCCACAAACGAAGACCACTCCTTTGATAAGTCAAGTATTCTCAAAGAATACAAAGAAAGCAAGAAAGATCTCAAAATTATTTTTGAATTAAAAATCCCCTTTCAAAGTACATAGAAGGTGACTATTTATAGGAAACACTTCCTAACTTAATGTCCTAAAAAAGAAACTAAATAAAAGGAAACAAATGAATACCTAAAAGGAAAGAAAATAAGCTTATAAAAGTGTTGACTAGATAACCTTATTTCAAGGAAAACAAAAAGGAAACTAATTAAAAGATGATCTGAACATGTGGGACCTTATAGATCACGTCCTTATCCTTATTTTTAAGTGGCACATGCTTGACATATGGTATTTTAAGTGAGTTCTCCCAATTGGACTCCATGTGGGCCTTTGGAAACTTTATGTTGGGCTTCAAGGAGTAAGACAATGCCTCTTGGACCTTTATGAGATGAAATCTGACCCAATAACATGGGCTCTATCTCTTGAAGGTCTTGGATCAAACAATTCAATGCTTGCTTCATGGCTTTGGCCCTAGCTCTTGTCATTGGGCCTCCATCATCTTGTAATAGATCTTTAGGAACATTATAATTAAATGTCGGGCCTTTGATATGAGAATTTCATTCATCCCCTTGCCTTGAACATGCAAACTTCAAATCTGATCCAATTTCAACTCCTAAGCCTCCTTTTGCAAGCTTATGTCCATGCAAGTCACATCCTAGGATTCCTTGAGGCGAATCACACCATGGATGCTTCTATTCTTGTCTTTCACATGCCCATGGTTCTCCATCACCATCACTCTCTCTTCTGCAAATTTTTCTTCCATTTTTCCACCATCAGCTTCTACCATGGGTATCTTTAGTGGGTTTTCGATTGTGAATTCTCTTAGAGCTATGCATGGCTAGCCACCTCTATCCTTTTGAAGATGTAGCAATGGTTCAATGGGCTTAAAAGGGGAGTAACTTAATCCATGTTTAGCTATGATTTATGAACTCCTAGGTTTAGGATTTGTAATTTGTAGTTGAACATTCTTGATTAGAGTTTAATCAAGTGTTGGATATTGAATATGTTGTTGGGATTTGTTGATGTAGGACTTTGAGCTTAAATATATTAAGTCTCATATATGTCTATTTGTGATCTTGTTGAATCTCTTTTATCTTGCATATTTATGTTTGATATTGAGTTAATTTGAGATCCCAAAATGACTTATTGCATTGATTTACCCGTAACACACTCTAAGGGCATTTAACAAGGTCTTAAGAAATGGACCTCATTGATTAAAACCTTAGACTTAAAGTGTTCTTTAAGGTTTACCCATTTAAAACTTAGTGATTCCCACTCCTATTGAAAAATTAATTTCGAACTATGATAGCTGAACTCATTTTCAAAAGGATATTATTATCATTTGATCATTGTCTTTATCTTCCTGTTTTTACATTCCCAAAAATCCAAAAAATACATTTTACACCGTTTTCTTACAATTCTTTTTAATTCAGTTAAAGTTCCAAAAGATCAAAACCCCCTTCCTTACCGATTTAGCTTGCATTTCATGACATATAAGTTAGCTTAGGTCCATTCGTTTAGGTTCCGATTAAGTGAGACGACCCAAGGTTGCATCCTATATTACAATCCTTGGTTATGTTTTTGATTTGACCTCCAAGGGTAAGACTAAGGTTCGGATCAATAATAGTCCAAGAAACACTTAAAAACACGCTCAAACATCTAGAAAAACATCCTATAATCTGCTCCTATCAAAAATTTGAAAGACTCTGTTTAAAATATAGACTAAAGGGAAACCTAGTTTTAAAGAACCTACATGTTTAGGGTTGCTAGGTAAAGATTAGGCATTATAATCCACATAAAAAGAGGCTACATACAAGAACAATTTTCATTAATTATCTAGAGAAGTCTAAAGGGTTTATATTTTATTTTCCAAATCACACTACAAGAATTATGGAAATTGGGAATGTCAGGTTCATCAAACATGGTGAGATTAATGGGAGTGAATTACCTCATAAAGAGGCTTTTCAAAAAAAGGAGTGCAAGTCACTACGATTGTATAAGTCCATGTGTCTTGTATAACTACTCAAGTTGTTATTCCAAAAGTTATTAAACTCGCTAATAATCATAAAGAAAAATAAATTAATTTATAATGAAATTGAATATGAAGTGAATGAAATTATAGTTTAAGAACTATAAAAAATTGCATTAAGAAGGTTTCAAAGTGAAATAAGACCAGTTATTTCTGATGACTATGTAGTATATCTTCATCAGTCTTAAAATGACTTAGGAATTGAGAACGACCTGATAACCTTCTTACAAACCATAAATAGTGAAAATTTTGTTAACTGGATAGATTTTATAAAATATGAGTGATGGTAGCATCGTAACACTAGTAAAAGTAAACTAGACCTACTACCATAGTAGTAGTGAGTCTAGGTCAATCCCACAGATAATGTTCGGTTGGGCTTTGTTATGAAAATAATTGATGTTTAAGTTTTGGGGGGTCTATTTGGTTTGAAATAGCAAAGTAAAAATGAAACTAAGATAATGAAAAAAAAAGTAAAGAAAACATGCCAAAATGATGAAAGTGGTGAGTTTGGTAAGAATTTGGTTATTTGATTAATCTCAGCCTGAACCCTAATTAAACATATTTCGTTAATTTGTTGTTCTTTTACCTCTCCTTGGACAATTAGTTGTAAATTAACAATAAGCTCTGTTAATCATGATTTTTCCTTAGGTCCTAGTTAATTAAGAAGGGCTCGTTAATTAACCCTATCTATCAGATAACTTAGGAAATGTTCATTAAGTTTAATCGTAGAATTGCCTTACGAGTGAGAAAAATAGACCAATCTAAGCAATAATCACACAATCTCGAATTATTTAACCTAGGTTATGTTATCCCTAATGATTCGGAACCATTAATTGCCACAAATGAATTAAAAAAACAATAATTACGTATTACATTTGATTCTAGCAATGAGTTCATACATAAAAGAAATGAAATAGAGCATTCAATCATTCTTACACAAGACCTAAACATTAAACATAGGATAACATAATCAATCCATTAAAGAAATAATTGAACAACAAATATAGGAAGAAATATGGTTAACCGGGTCATCGACGTCGATTGCACCTCTGAACCAGTATTGAGTAGCTACCTCTACATGGGTCTCCCATGATTGAGAGCTTTGCCCATCCTCCTAAAGCTCCTTAGTAAATTTGCTTAATCCCCCCACCAAACGTTGCTACAAACTGTCATTATTCTTCTCTAAGTTTTCTCTTATTTTTTTTAATTCTCTTCCTTCTTATTCCACATAGACAATTAAGTGTCAACATCAAGAAAATGACTTAATGCATATGCTTTCGAATTACTTTTACTTCTTTGCTTTTGAATTGTGCCTAAAATTACATATGAGTTAAAGTGAGTATCTTAAGCATTTTTGTAACATTGATCACTACGTGCTATGGAATAAATTTATAATTAATTAAGCACATATCAATTTCCACTATATTTAGCTTTTGTCCATCATCAGGTAAACATCAAAATTAAGCTCATAGATATAAAAAGTTAATCAATTCCTATATTTCTAAGAATACATAATCATAAGCAAAGATGAATGACTTTAAAAAATCATAGCAAGAACTTAACTTTCAAAGCTTTTACTCATGATCAATCAACATTCAATACCTTTAAAAATTGAGCAATCTAATGTTAGACTCAAAAAATGTGTTTAAGTAAAGTGAATCCACGGGTACACTCAACACCATTTATGATTAGGATAATCCACAATTTTGTATATCATTTCATTTCTCCACCACTAAGGTTCATATGCAAAATCTTGAATCAAAGGACTTTTTAAGGATTTAATGTGGGCAAGGATTAAAGTGAGGTGCATTTGGGTAAAGTAGCATGAAAGCCATTAAAGCTAGTGAAACAAAGTAACAGTTAATTTAACATCAAGTGACAAAGCCATCATACACTCACAGTTGTGTACATCAACTATGATGAATGCAATGTTTCATAACTCAAACTCATGCTCTCACACACACAAACCACATGAAGCACAAATAATAAAAAAGGATCACTCATAAAGATTGATGATAACAATACATTAAACTATAATGAGTGAACCTTCCAAGATAACATCTATCTCATATCCAACATACTCAAATAACCTATTCAATACAACTTTAGGAGGATGCATTAATCATAAACAATTTTTCAACATATATGCACTTCCTCCTTGATAAATTTATTTAAAAAAATTTCTATTTTATTTTTGGTTATTACTTTTCTCTTTTTCTCTTTTGCTTAATTTTTTATAAACATTAAAAGAAAATACATTAACATGGGAATTTCAATGGTAAGACATAAAATACCATCCCAATGTTATAACCAACCCACACGTATGTACACCTCTACACATACTTTTGTATATCCTCAAACTCAACAATTGATAAATGTTCCAATAGCTTTAATGCTTGGGGAAGACATTTGGTTAGGGTTAAAGCATATAATGTGATTAATACACAAAGAAAAGGAAAATAAAGCTCAAGGGGGTTTATAAAAAAAAACCATTTCAATAGATTAGGTTATTTGGCTAATGTAACTTATAAATAAAGAATGCCTAATCATCTCTATGTTAATGCATGTGATAAAAATGTGGCCTCGAATAGAAAATCAAGGTAAAGTTAGTATGTACATGTCATCAAGGTCACATATAAACAAAGACAATGAGACTGATATGAATGTGTTAGTTTATAAAAGCTTAAAAGCTTGCTGGTTTTGTTCACCACTAATCACTACTCTTCTAATGATAATGAACATTGACCAATCCTAAAAGCAAAAATACATGCTTAATTTGCCATGAAATTCTCTATTCAATTCATTCTTTACTCATGACTATATAGTGTAATAAAAAACAAGAAAATGTTTGTTTGTTTGTTTTATTCTTTCTCTCATTTTGATTGAAAACTGAAAACGAGCAAGAAACAAACGAACTTAAAAACATATATGCATATTTAACTAATTTAAGAAAGAAAAAGAAAAGAATTTACTTCCATTGGATTGCCTCCCAAGAAATGCCTTTGTTTAGGTTCGTTGGCTCTATTCCATACTCTCCTTACGTGACGAAATTACGATCTTTAGGTAGTACAGTTTGAGTCTCCTCCACATGAGGTAGTTTCAGATAGGACCTTAATCGATGATCATTCTTATTTAGCATCTTCCCTATCCTTTAACTCCTGATCTCTATTGAGTCCCCACACTCTAGAAAGACTTGGAATGTCTTTTCACCTTTTTCTTTCTCATTTAATTCCTCCAATTTGCAATATAAAGTTGAAGAGTTAGTCTAAAAACTAATTATAAACTCAGTACTCACCTCTAAGCTAAAACATATATCATATTTTGGTTTGAGCTCCTCCTCAACTTCTTCTTCACAAGCAATTCCTTGAGTATTTCTGTCAAAATTCTCAAGCTCCATATCACTCTATAAAGCCTTTGTGCTAACATCCTTTGTCTATATCTCGGGTTGATATGGTTTCATTTCTTCGCCTTGTGATGCTAAGCAATCAAGAGATTTCATTCACTAACCCATTTGGTTTACCAAGTTCTAGATCCTAAAACTTGTTTCTTGTTAGAAATTCATATCTTCCTGATGTAATCGCAAAGTTTTAACCCCACAAACATTAACTAATTCCTCTAGATAAGTACTTGAGCTTTGTTGGTTTTCCAAATATTGAATGCTAGACCCTGTATCTTGTGAAAATTGTCTTACTTCCTATTGGAACTCCTATACACTCTATTGAAGTTGAATATTGTTAGCAGTTATAATATTAAGCAAATCTTCCAGAGATGTACCTGAGTTGTAATAAGAATATCTTTCATAACTCATATTCCAACCTTATAATTATGTTTGAATTGATAATACATATTTTAATTATATATGGGAATTGTTGTGCATCTTGCATACTATCAAGGAAGTAATTTTGTTGATTATCCCATCCATAATTAAAATATGTATTACGAATCCAAACATAATTATAAGGTTGGAATATAAGTTTTGAGACAAATTACTTCTATCCATGAATTATTTTTTTAAATTTTTAAATCATTAACAGTAAACAAAAATTGAAAAGATAAAAAAATAACTGAAAAGAAACAAATTGCAAACAAATACGTACAAAACACCAATTAAAATTAAAAACAAAAGCTAAGCATCGCATTCCTCAGCAATGGCGCTAAAATTGGTAGCACATTGTAATGCTAGTCAAAATAAATTAAACCTACTACTATAACAGTGGTGAGTCTAGGTCAATCCCATAGAGAGTGTTTGGTTAGGCTTTATTATGAAAATAATTGATGTTTAGGTTTTGGGGGGGTTTGTTTGGTTTGAAATAACAAAATAAAAATGAAACTAATCTAACAAAAACAAAGTAAAGAAAACATGCCAAAATGATGAAAGTGGTGAGTTCGATAGGAATCGGGTTCTTTGGTTTAGTCTCGGCTTAAGCCCTAATTAAACACATTTCATTGATTTGTTGTTCATTTACCTCTCCTTGAACTATTAGTTGTAGATTAACAACAAGCTCTGTTAATCCTGATTTTTCTTTAGGATTTAGTTAATTAAGAAGAACTTGTTAATTAACCTTAGCTATTTGTTAATCTATAAGATGCTCACTAAATTTAAGTAGACAACTTCCTTAAGAGTGAGAAAAATAGACAAATCTAGAAATAATCATAAAAAGTCGATTATTTAACCTAGGTTTTGTTATCCCATTGGTTCTGAACCATTAGTTGCCATAAATGAATCGGAAAACAACAATTACATATTGCATTTGATTCTATCAATGAGTTCATAGATAAAAATAATCAAATGAAGCATTCAGTCATTCTTACACAAGACCCAAACATTAAACATAGGATAACATAGTAAATCAATAAGAGAAAAAAATAAACAATAAATATAAGGAAAAATATGCTTAATCAGGTTGTCAGCGTTGATTGCACCTCTGAACCGGCATCGGGAAGCTACCTATCCATGGGTCTCCCACAATTGAGAGCTTTGTCTATTCTCTTAAAGCTCACTTTATACAATTTGCGATGTTTAAAAAACTTCACAAAATCACCAAAAACGTCACAGAATACAATTTACGACGTTTTGAAAAACATTACAAATAAAGTCACCAAATATGGTGTAGACAAAAGGTTTTTGTGGCATTTCTCATAAAACGTCACGGAAAACACAGACATTCCGTGATGTTTTAATTAACGTCATTGAAAGATTGGACATTCTGTGACTTTTTTTGGAAACCTCACATAAAGTCACATTCTGTGATGTTTTTTGGAAACGTCACAAAAAAGTCACATTCCACAACATTTTCAGAAACATCAGGGAAATTCACATTCCACGACATTTTTAAGTTATCGCGGAATATTTTTTGTGATGTTTATACAAAAAACGTCGCAGATAGTTGTATTATTTTTAATTATTATGTTTTCCATATTTTGAAAATCATTTTAATTTATTAATTACTTATTTTTAAATCTTATTTGTTTAATAACTACTCAATATTATTTATGAATTTTATTTATTTAATAATTATTTAATTTTTTTAATATATCATTAATTTTAATAATTATTCATGTATCAGAAGAATTTCATACCTTCAAACAATGTATTATTTAATTGCTTTCTATTACAATAAGTTGCGCAGATGCAACTGTTGTAGTGACGAACAAAAAGATAAAGATTATAACATTAAACCAATGCCAGAGCTTCTGGAAAGAATTGAGGTTCTTTTTTATCGTCAGGTACATGTGGTTGGGTATTACAAATGAGGAATGACATAAATGGATCTAATTAGGCCAATGGAGTCTCCAACGAACGGTAGAACAGCTGCCACTAGTAAGCAAACAGTCAGATAGCTACCTCTTATATTGATTCTAAATGATAGGGCCTTTAGGGCAATACACCTCCTTTAACTTCATACTCAGTATCGAAGTACTTGTGTGATGGACAAGCCATTATCTATAGAACACAAACACGATAACTATGAAACCAAAGGAGAACAATCATTATATAGGAAAAATGCAAGTTTTAGATGGATAGTACATGAAAGTTGATGATCAATGGCAAGAATGCAACAATATTGGCAAGTGCCTTCTCCCATATAGGACCACTACTATTATTAAGCAAATATGATGATGTTTCAGATCTATAAGCCCAGTACCCTATTAATATAACTGCATATATGGGTATAACTCCAACTATAAACTGTGCGTACAGAGCTTTCATCACATTTTCAACAACCTGGCCCCTCAAAGTTGCCTATTGCAAATTAGTAGGAAAAAATGTGTTATTTTGATGGTAAAATCAGAAAAACAATAAGGAAATAATAACCTCCAAATTTTTTTCTATGTGAAAGTGATGTTGGAGTTATGTAAATATAGTGCCCTAGAAAGTAAGTGTATTTACATGTAACTTTATCTTCTTCAGTTACAGTTT
>JANSVA010086041.1:0-11207 GCA_025504915.1 Erythroxylum reticulatum
TTAAATCTAGTCATTTTAATTCATACCTTGCATTTTTCATATTTTCTTAATTTGCTTACTTTATTTTATTTTATTTTTAAATCAATCAATTTTAGATTGTTTGAGTAATTTTTCATCGTTTAATTTAATTGGCTTACGTGTTGGAAATTTTTCCCTTGGGTACGATATTCAGTTCTTACCGATTTATATTACTTGTCGACGGGATGCACTCACCTCTAATTGGTCTAGATAGAATTTAAATTATATTGTTTTTTTAGACCACAACACCACACAATTAATCAAATTGATTATTGTACAGAGAGAGATCTCGTGTGAGACTATACTTTTTTAAAAAGCTTAAAAACTAATTAGGGTTAGAGTTGTCCATAACTGAGAGATTACATGTTCAGTATTTAACCTAATTAGGCGTTATAAAATAGGGTTTCTAGTTATAACTTAAAAGAGTGTAATCCTCCCTTTGATAGTTTAGAACTGACACCTCATTAACACATAAATGACTAGGTTAATAGTAATGATAGGAAAAATCCCCCTTTCTTATAATTTGGAACTTCTTCTTGTGTAATTTCTCATTGTGAATTTGTATAGCTCAATTCAATTTCTTTTCATGTTAATTTACAAATTAATTTTCTGCCAATTATCTTCATGTGTTTACTTTTGTGTCCATTTTTATTTTAAATTTTATAATTCTTAAGGCCTTAGATAAATTAGAATTGAATTATTTTCACCACTCCTTGAGGGATTGACACCTCATATACTATACTTACGACCTGTACGCTTGCAATATTTTGAGGGCTTATAAATTGTAAAACTTTCCAATAATCACATATGTATTGAGGTCCTTACAAGCTTACTAATTACAATGTAAGGTAGAAGAATGGTAAAGTTTCATTGGAAATGTGAGTATTTGTAGATATTCAAGTTTTCCTTTGTTTATGATCCCTTGCTAGTTTGTAAAGCAAATTTAAGATGAGTATCTTGTCATAATAAGTCTTTAGATTCCTTCAATAGGATATCTGGATCGAGCATTAATAAACAAAAGAGTTATTTGATGGTCTTAGCTTATACAACTCCATCATCTCTAAAATTTTCTAACATTTGAAGTATGTCCATCAAATCTCCTATATTTATTTAGAGGTTTTTATTACCTTAAAAATAATCTTATATATGGATTGTTAACCTTTATTTGATGTTGTAAAAGGTATTAAAAAAAGGCAATTAGAGTAAAAACATGTTAACATATGATGGTTGATAACAATTGATCAAATCAATTAAACAACTTGTATATTTATTAGTCCTATCATCTCATTTTGTCAAAGAACTTGTACATGGAAATTAGGAAGCCTTTTAGAAACTTTTTCTAGACGTGTGGTGGAAATTTGAAACCTTATGCAAAAGTTAGTTGAAAGAGCATATGTTTTCTAAAATAAGAATAAGGTTTGGGAATTATATCAATAAATTTGGTTAATAAGGTCTTGCTAGTTAAAAGGGTGTGGAAAATCCTTATAATAAGGATTCATTATGGATTAAATAGATTCGTGGGTTCCATTTGCAAGATAAAACTTTTTGGACATTTAAGCCTAAGAGGGATACTTTTTAAAGTATGCAACAAATCTTAAAAGTCAACTTACAATCCTCAATTAAAATTAAGATTAGGAATGGAGACGATACTTAGCTATGGTATGAAAATTTGAGGGTAATAAGCCCCTTATATCTTCTCCCTAACTTTCAAAGCTTGAGGTGGTACTTTCTAGAAAATGTAAGAGTGAAATCGTTAAATAATGGTAGCAACTAGTTTTAGAACAATAGAGGTTATTATACTTTCTCCATATGTTTTCTAACTTATTAATCTAACATTAACTAGCAAGATAAAGTAATACGATCAACTCATTCCTTTGGAAAATTAAACATTAAAACTTCCAAAGACCTTTTTAGACTCTATGCTCCAAGATCTAACTAGCATTGATTAGTATGGTGCAAGTACCTCACGTCATAAATTTCTTTTTTTTCTTTAGTTGGCTTTAACAAAAAATCTGAGTATACAAAATATGATTGAGGACTCTCCAACTCCCGTTCCTAATCCTAAATGCAAGCTTTGTTTAGATGCTTTTAAACTATAGACCATATTTTCTTTATCTGTTGTTACATTAACAACTTGTGGATGGATATTCAATAAAGGTGTAATCATTTCTTCTAAGAAGAAGATTAGAATACTATAATTTAGTAGACTTCTGCTCCTCATTAGCTTAGTTTTAGTTTTCTATCTTATATGAAGTGGGTGAGATTAGAAGCATCATTTGAGGCTATTTAAGGAGACATATACTTAAGGTTTTATATGTCTTAAAATCTCTTTCCCACATCCTTGTGTATTAATTCTTAATGTGGATTATGAGATCTTCCTTTGTAATCTTTGTTTTCTATAGTGGAAAATTTTCTATTCTTGCTTATGGTTTTTCACTATACACGTTAATTTTCCATGTAAATCTTATGTGCCCCTTTTTATCTCAATTTCCTTTATAGGTGTGTTTTTTCTATTTGTATGGAGTCCATCTCCTATCAATGGTATCAAAGCCCAGGGTTTTCTCAAGTATGCTATGTGGTTATAGTATAGTCTGGTCTTCGACATCAGAAATCAATTTTTTCTTTAGTGTTCTTACGGGTTAAGAGTGGTTTTATTCTTAAGTTTTTGTTTTCATTTTTAAGAATTTTTTATTGTTATTTGAGGTGATTGAGTTCATATATATGAAAAGTTTTGTCTAAAGAGAATGGGTTTTAATTAGGACCATTTGTGACCCCTCCAACCTTTCCTTGGAACTTTCCTAGTAAACTACAATATTATAATATACAAAGTGGATGTAATTTGAGGTCATTTCCCTTTCCATATGAAAGAATGGGAGTCAATTCTTATGTTATAAGAGCCAAATTATGATAAAAGCAATGTCAACCAAATTTGATATTGCAAAATTTGACGAGACAAATTTCTCATTATAGAAATTGAAGATGAAGGCAATCCTAGCAAAAGATAGTTGCTTAGAGGCCATCATTGCTACTTTGATGGGTTTAATAGATGAAAAATGGAAACTAATAGATGCCTTGGCTATGTCAGATTTACTTCTTGGTCTATTGGATGATATTTTGCAAGGTGTAGAGGAAAGAAAATAGCCAAGGAGATATTAAAGCATCTCACAAAGTTATATAAAGCTAAGTCTCTTCATAACAAAATTTTTCTGAAGAGGAGACTCAACACGGTACGAATGTTTGAGTCTACTTTAGTAATAGAGCATATCAATACTCTAACGTCTCTATGCTCTCAACTTTCAAAGTTGAGACATATTGTAAATCCAACTGAACGTGCAGATATTCTACTTGTAAATCCAATTGAATGTGCAGATATTCTCCTTCAAAGTTTTTCATATTCATATGACCAACTCATCATCAATTTAAGCAATAATATCCCTACGAACACTTTGGTATTTGATGATGTCGTTGCTTCAGTTCTTAAGAAGAAAGCAAATGCATCAATAAGGAAGAAAGGCTAGCTATTTCACATCAAGTGGAAGCCTTTTTTATGACGAAGGGATGGTCAATAGAGCATGATTTCACTGGTAGTCACAAATAAAGAAGGTCAAAATCCAAAAGTAAGAACAATCTCAAATGTTACAGTTGTAGGAAGAGAGGATACTTTAAAAGTGAATGTCAATTTAGGAAGGGTAGAGACAAGGCCTCTAAAGCATTAACTTTTCAAGAATGTGTTGCCAATGGAGAAATCTTATATAATGAAGAAGTAAGGATGTTCAAGGACAAATTAGAGCTCACTAATGCTTGGATAATAAGATTCAGGAGCAACATGGCATATGACTCCTTCTAGGGATTGGTTTTATACTTGTAAACCTATCTTTGCAGGATATATGTATATGGGAAATGATCATGCCTTGGAGATTGCTGGGATTGACACCATCAAGTTAAAGATGTATAATAGTACAGTTCACACTATACAAAATATGTGTCATGTGAAGGGCTTGAAGAAAACTATATTGTCTTTAGGGAAATTAGATGAAATTGGGTGCAAGCCCTGCATTTAAAATGGAGTTATAAAGGTGATCAAAAGAGCACTTTTAGTAATGAAGGTGGAAAGGATAACTGGAAACTTATACAAGATAATAGGAGAGACATATTGGAAGTAAATGAATCATTACATTGGTTAGTTTTGTAGAAAATGCAACAAAGTTGTGGCATCGTAAACTTAATTTTCTTCCAGTTATTTTTGTAATGAAAATATTTATTAATAATAAAACAAAAGAGTTGGCTTTTATTTGCATGAGCATTATATATCTAGTCATAAGGAACCAAGGTTCTTTTGTTAATAGTATACATATCCATGAAAATGGAAAGGAAACATATATATTATTATAATCTAAATTAATTGATTCACAATTGAATAATCAAGTTGGCTTCTTAATTATGGTTTAGACTATAGTTTGTGATTTATCTCCATGTAAGTAAAGGAGTTTACTTTAAGAGAATGATGAGTTTCATATCATGATAGTAGTCAACTATTGATAATGACACTATTAAATGAATATGGAATCAAATATGTTTTTAAGAATAAAGTAGGATGTTACTTTACTGTTAAAACAAACATTTTAGCACTTGCTTATTATGGACCATAATCTTATTGAGTGGTGAACTCATATGAATGGATTTTTACAGAGTATTAATCTAGTGTCTACATGTTAGAATTATTAATTAAAACATGTATCAGGGAACATTCACTCATATAAAGAGTTTATAGTGATATCATTAATTCTAGATGTTTTATCGAGATTGGTGGTTAAATTGGCACCAGGAGTTTGATGTACTAGCTACCCATCAAGCCTTAACACTAAGATGAGATCTTGTGTATTAATCACCATATAGAATAAAACGAGAGATCCAAAGGGAAAAACGATTATAAGAGCAAAATGGTAATTTTATCTTTTATTGTGCGGATGGCTATAATAATGATCATAATAGGGTTTGCAATTAGACATCTTATTTGAAATATTTATTCTCATAATATTTAGTAATTCAAGAGTTCAACTAATTTTCTTTAGTGGAATGACATTTAGTTAATAAGCTAGAATTAATTCTAATGAGATTAAATTAATTCTGGGCTTATTGGAGCTTGAATTATCTAAGTCCAATAAGATTCCCCACTTGGCTTTAGGGAAGGTTATCAAGCAAAGTAAGAAATATAAATGGAGGTTTTAAATCTTATGATTGAATTTTGGGCTTGCACTAATTAATGGTTAATTAGAAGCCTAAATGAACATTTGAAAATGGTATAGACTTTGGGAGATTAATTAAATTAAAAAAATCTTAAAGAAATGGAAGGTGCAATTTTGATTTACTAAGCTACACATTTAGCATTGAATTGCTAAATAAAGATGGTATTTATCATGCTTGATCATCATTAAATGGAGTAATGATCTTACCATTAAATAGTTTAATGGATGTCTTTTAATGATGCCATGTAATGTAACCTTTTAGCATTTATTTGATTAAAGATGAAAGAGGTGTATTTGATGGATGATCTTCCTTCTTTCATCACTAAAACTAAAATTGACATGTCATTTTAGGTTATTGGTTTTTTCATATAGCCATTTTAAAACAAAAGAGAAGAGTCTCATTTAATGGCTTCTTTATGTTTGATTAAAGAATGAAGTGATGCATTGGATGCTCTTCTTCTTCTTTCTTTTCATGCATAACTGAAATTGACAAGGCGTAAGAGAGTGTTCTTGCATTTTTCGACTCTCTCTCCTTTCTTGCATATGTTAACCGAAATTTGCATAAGAGGTGTCTCATCTTTGGCTTCTTTCCTCTAAGAAAAATCTCCTCTAAAGATTTCTTCTCCTTTCCCACCAAAGGATCTTGTTAACCAAGTTGTCCAAGAAAAACAAGTGGTAGATCAAATTAGTCAAGGATACAATGTCGATAAGAGGATACAATAATAAAAAGAGGACACATCACTTATAAGAGGATATATTGCTAAGGATAGGATAGCACAACTAGAAGTTAAAGTTGTAGCGAAGGAATTGGTAATATAATCTCTATCTTGTTCTTATGATAATTGTTTTCCATATACCGTATCATATATGGCTTGGCATGTTGATTTGGTTATATTGCTTCCACTACAAGTTTGATTTCTATACAGTTTTGAAATCTACCGTTTTATCTAAATCATGCATGCTTTAGTTTTCCAATCCAACAATTGGCATCAGAGCCAGTTTTCTTATCTATGATTTCAATTCATATATGTGATTCATAGGTTGGCAATCATTTTTGATTGCTGCATATTTTTATGTTATAGAAATATGTATATGGTGTATGTTTTGCTCTTTTAGTTTGTCCATAGAATTTATATTTACCATGTAAAATTTATTTATTTGGTTTGTAACAAGGAGGGTGTGTATCATCACCATGTTTATTCAGCTTCGTTTTTTAGTTTACTTTGATTTTGTAATGTACAAATTGATCTAGTGATGAAGATGAAATAGCCATGCATTGAAGAAATGAGGAGGTAATGGTTTCGGTGTATCCTTTTATTATGTATTGGCATAGTTTAGGTTTTGTGAAAACCAAGATGCTGCTTCTTTGTTTTAATGAATTAAGTTTCGATTTTTATGTAAAAACAAGTGTTGGATTTTTGTTTCAATGAATCAAGTTTCAGTTTTCATAAAAACAAAGTTCTGGTTTTTTGTTTTAATGGAACAATTTAAGGTTTTCATGAAAATCTAGTGCTGGAATTTTTTATTTCAAAGTGACAAATTTCAGTTTTATAAAATGCCATTACACAATTTTTACAGAATGGGCAGGGTCATGTAAGTGAAGAGTTCAAAGTGGAAGATCCAAGTCCAAAAAGATTATTTTGGGCTTAAAAGCCTTGTAATCATTTTTTATATTCTAGGATGGACAATCAAAAGTGGTTTATTAGTTCATGAGATGAATGGATGCAAATAATATGTGATATTATATAATTGTATGCCATTTAGAAAATTTCCAACCCTAGGCTTTGCCATGTATTCATTATGTATGAGATATATAATGAAACAATATAGGATGGATAATAAATTGCATCTAGACAAGATGGTATTTATTAAAACTTAAATCTCAAAAAGTTTGAGTGGGAGAGGATGCTCATATGAGAGTCAATAGTCTCTATATGATGGCCCATTGCATGTGGTGAAGTCTTACTCCCTACCGAAGGACATGGATCCTAAATCTTTGCATGGTTTGGGTTTGCTAAAGGATAAGTCAACTCATTGGTAGCAAATGTGACCTCCCAGCGAGGCATGATTTGTAAGTACCTTTAGTGGATGAATCAAATGGTTATATACTCAATATGGTTTATCAAATAACCTGCCCATCGTAGCTCTATTGATAAATGTTTAGACCAAATTATGATGCTTCTTAAAAAGTTAGGCATGAAGATGCTTAGTAGCCCTTTAAGTGGGAGGGTCCTAGTTTTTCTTTTAATAGATAAGATGACCCACTGTCACTTAGTCTATTATAGATAAAAAAAATAACCGTCGTATAAAGATTTAATTTTTTTAAGTTTTCTTAAATATACTATCATGCATACATACATCATGATTGTATATAAAGTTCTAATATTGTTGACTAGTTTGCTTACTCTTTAATAATTTATATTTTCATACATAATCACCACAAAATGAATCCACTTACTTGCTCTTGACAAATAACAAATTGGAAAATGGGGAGATTTTTAATGAATGGAGATGTAACCTAGACATTATTCTTCAATATGAACGAATTTTATAGTTATTAACTGAAAATAAGCCTACATCTCTGGGTGAAGATTCAACTCCTAAGCTAGTTCAACAACATGAGTGATGGCAGAATGCTGATAAGACTACTAAGTGTTATATTCTAGCTTCTATCAATGATATGTTGGAAAAGCAAATTGCTTGAACGAAAACTGCTAATGCAAGGATCCATCACCTAAATGAGATGTTTGTTGTGAGGACCAGGTTTACAAGGGTGAAAGTTATCCAAACCTTTCACAGTCTTAGAAAAAAACCTGGTGAACCAATGTCAGATTACATGCTTAAGGTAATCTCTACGGTCATTGAGGTTGAGATGCTTGAGGCAGATATGGATATGGACTTGCTGATGATTATGATCATCAATAGCTTAATCTCTTATTTTCAATAGTTTAAGTTGGACTATGAGCTCACTCAAGGATTACACCTTTAGTGAACTAATGAATACTCTTCAAAATACGAAGAAGATATTAAATATCAAGGCTCATGGGCCAGAAGCTAATTTAGCATCTTTTTCTAAGCCCAAGGGTAAGTGATGAGTTATAAAATAAAATGCACTCGAACCCTGACCATAATCAGACGTGTTATTATAGTAAGGTTATCGTTCTCATGAGGATTTATACTAAGCACCAATCAATTCTTTCTAGATTGTTTAAATTAATAATAAGAAGCTTTAGAAATTAAAATGGATAAAAATAAATCAATTATGTTTAAACTTTCAAGACAAAACTAAATATTTAAGAAGAGGAATTGTTTTCACAAATTCACAAGATTAAATTTCCAAAAATTGTTATCAACTCCTGCTAAAGTAAATCTGAATCCTATTATTCTGCTACCCCCAAGTTTCTTTAGAAGCAATTCTTCTCTCTCAAGTTTGAATTACCTACTCTGTTTTATCATAAGGCAAATTTCTCAATTCATATATAAAAAACAGAGATGAACTTCATAACCTTTTAGGAATAAAACTTAGACACTAATCTCTTAGCATGGAAGTTGTATTTTTATGATTTTAAAGAAGAACTCAACTCTCATTAAGGCTAACTAAGAACTATTCATAAGAACAGCAAACCATATATAGCAAAAGTTTAGAAAACAAAATTCACCCTAGAGGGTGAAATAACCTTTGAAATAAGAAAACTAGAAAACACACACCATAAGCAAACTAAAAATAAACTGAAAAGATGAAAAAAAATGTTCTTATTCCCTAGATTACAAACTTCACAGAGCTCCTATTTCCTCTTCCTCATTCTTCCTTTTTCTTCCCCCTCTCTCTTCGTGCCTTTCTTCCTCTCTTTATACTTCTCCTCCTTGGGAAAGGAATTCATTAATTTCCTCATGACTCTTCACCTCAAATAGATTGTTACAGCTCCTCCCCACGTTCTTGCACGTTATAGACTTCTTCTAACCGTCCAGCATTCATTTAAAAACTTGATGAAATGATATAAGTGCCCTTGAAGTTACAAAGTGTGATCATCGCACCAGTGTGTAAATAGCCTAACTCCTGGCCAACAATCCCGAGTGCGATCGTACCAGTATGATGTTGTTCTTCCTTAAATCTACAGCTTCGATCATGCTCGCACCATTATTCCTCACAATCGCACCAGACACCTGTTTCCTTGTTTCTCTCACTAACTTTTCTCATTTTGCTCCCTTGTCCCTTAACACTTAACAAAACATCAAAGTTGCCCAAAAAGTAAACTAAATTACTAAACCTAGAACTAAAAGAACCAAAAACATATCTAAAAACATTAACACGCAACAAGTAAATAAACTCACATAACACTCACTACTATGGTTGTGCTTGTCCCCAAGCAAACAATATGGCAAAAGAAAATAAAACAAAAACAATGACCCAAATAGCTTCATACTAAAGAATCTTTTCCTAACTTGACATGATTTTTAACATCCTACCAACCCCTGAATTACCAAGAACGCAGATGAAGCTTCCATAAATCAACTTGCGAATAGAAAGCATACAAGAGCAGTAATTAGGACCAGTAACTTCATTATTAGAATAAATTCTCATTTAAGCATATGTGTTTTGTTAATAACTCGTTGTTAAAATTATGCAACAAGGATGAAGAAACCTTATTACCAACACAACTTAAGAACCTTGCTTGAGATGAAAAATTTTTCAATTAAATTTAAATAAGGAGCATATTCAACTACACAAAACCTACTTCTCTTTCATCATCAAGTGGCTAGTAGCACTATTCATGTGTCCACGACCAGTTTCAGGCACCCTCAGCATAGTGGATCAAAAATTTGGACGATTTTTTTTTATATTTTCTTCCTTATCATTCATACAATTTTTCTTATCCTTTAGTTAAAACTTCAAGTAAATAATAATAATAGTCATAATCATTAAGCAAAGAACTTAATACAAATAATTTTGCTAAAAGTACCAAAGTTGTTCCAATATGTGCACTATCCTCAAATAACCATTAGTTGAGTTCATGCATTTTTAATAACTACAAGGGCATGTAGGATGTTAAAAGTTTCTCAAGCTAAGTTAAAGAATCCTGGCATGTTACTATCTGAGTCATAAACACGTAACATAACAAAGAACAATAAAATTTGAAAACATCGCAAATAACCATTTACAAGCACATTAAAAAAATTAAGTAGGGCTTTTAGGGAACAGGAGAACCTGGTGGTGAAGGTGTAGGTGATGGTACCTCTATATTAAACGCAACAAAGAATTTCTTCAATTTCTTTGCTTGGTACTGCTGCTACTTTTGAATATCCGCTATTGTTGTTTCAATTGCTACTAACTTGTTGCTATTTGCTGCGGTAACATCTTCCCAGCGTTTGAGCACCTCCAGAACTGTACCAACATTAGTAACAGAAGCTGCAAATTGTGCTTCTTCTTTTTGTGAGTCCTTGCTTTCTTCTTCTTCATCACTAAAGACTGACTCCCTTGATCCTCTATGTTTGAAGGCTGGTCTCTCATGATAAGGCCATAAACTGTATCCCATGAAGCTCATTAGGCCACAGACATGCAAGTATCTTTGGTCGAAAACTTTTGTTAAAATGCATTTTAGTGTAGTGAGGTTGAGGCCCATTGATTGAGCTAATATTGCCAATATATACCCTAATCCTAATTTGGTGTTTAACGGTTGTGCCATCTGCACAAACCCCTTCAACAAGTGAAAGGAGGTACAATAGGGCATGTTATTAGAAGTGAACCATAAGGCATATAACTCTTGGCTTTAGACCTTATTACTCTCTACCTAACAGAAAACTGATACCACCATGAATTTGTGTAGAAGAATCGACGAGGCATCACAAATGAGCAAATTTAAGGTGTTAGTTCCAAAAGTTCAAGACAAGCATTCAACCTAGTTTCGGGGCACAGGTTGATTGTTTCTATTTTTGTGTACTACC
>JANSVA010086125.1:0-11205 GCA_025504915.1 Erythroxylum reticulatum
GAATGATTGAAGTGATTGTAAATGAAAAGAAGTGAATTATGTGTTTATAAGTGATGATGTGTGTTATGTGATTGAGTAAGGCATCAATGATGGTCACTCACTGAGTTCGCAAAACTCACCCAAAATTTGCAAGTATTTTTCAGGCTCTGAAGAGTACCCCGTTAGAAAAATGGGAGTATACCTACTGCATGCAAGTAAGAGATAGAGGTCGGGATTAGTTGACGTCTGCATTGATACATTCTTATTTGTGTATTCCGTTACATTTGTATAATGTGTATATGAATATGCTTTTGTATGTAATAACTTTCCAAATTGGAAATGTTGTAAACAAGTTTGAGTAATGAGTGTAGTAACACTCTTGAATGAAATTGTTTATGAATAAAATAGGCCAACTTGATTATTGATTTTGCATACGTGATTGATTAAATTGAAAAAAAAATTGTACTAAATTTTAAGTGTTTAACTTTTCTAGCATGTTGCCCTTATGGGGCACATACTCGGACATCACTCAAGATGTCAGGTATATATCTCGAGAGGGTGGGGTGCTACAATCCAAACAGGACCAAGCCACGAATGTGTCTTATGGTCGCAATTGTAATAGAAGCTAAATTTTAGGTTCCACGATTATGACTCGTTGGCTATGATCGTGGTAGGTGGGATAACAGACATGAGAACCGCTTCTAAAATTAACTTTTTGAGTGTTATTTTAGACATTTGGGACTGGGTAAAACCTAGTTTTTACCCTAAATGGAAAAAATATAAAAGGAAAAGAAAGAAGCCCTAAAAGGGGATCCTCCATTTTTCTAAATTTGCAAAGAAGCTATGGAAGAAGAGAGGAGAGGAGAGAGGAAGAGGGGGCTGCTGCTACTACCATTCCACTTTACTCTAAGTTATAATTCTCTTTCCATCTTCTTATTTCTTTCTTTTTGATGTATAAGATGGATGTTATAATGATGAATTTAGGTTAAGGATGTTCTAAACTCTTTTATGGATTTATTCTTGAATCAATGCTAATTTGATTACTTTTGATGTTAATGAGTTGGAAATTGTAATTATTTATTGTATTTGCATGCTTCGATGATAAATCAAGAGAGTGAACCGATAGCAAAATGATTATATTGGGTAATGAAAGTTAAACAATTTACAAGATCATATAAACAATCAAATTAATAATTTATACAAAGAGAGATCTCGTATGAGGATCTGATTGTCTATTAGAGTGCTTAAGATTTAATTAGATCTATGGGTTGTTTGCTAATTGAGAGATTATAAATATCATAATGCAATTTAATTAAGGTTTACAATTTAGGGTTAAATGATTATAACTGGAGAGAGAGTAATCACCCTTAGAACTTCTAGGACCGATACCAAACTAACTCAAAAGTGATTAAGTTAGCATTAGATGATTGGATAATCCTATTCTCATAATAGTTTAATCTTCCTTGTGTGCATTTTCAATTGTTAGTCGGTTGTGCTCAATTTTGATTTCTTTGTGTTAATTTTACAATTTCACTTCCATTCAATCCATATTCAATTGCTTAATTTTTTGCTCATTTTTATTTTCATTTTAATTACACTTTTAGGCCTTAGACAAATTAGGATTCGATTATTTCACTAATTCCTTATAGGATCAACGCCTCGTATACTACACTATGACTTATGCCCTTGCTGACTATTGATGGTTCTATAAGATTAAAACTTGTTAGTATTCTGTATTAAAATAAAAGGTGGGACTAAAAAATGGTAAGAAAATATAAGAACAAAATAAAAATTAAAAGATAAGGGTTAGAGGTGGAATCTTCACACCTTGAGTAGTGAAGTATTTGTGAATGCTTCAAATGTCTCAGTGTTGACGTCTCTGCTCCTTCGTTATACCATTCAACACCTTAGCATTTTCTTTAATTTCCTTATTAGTATTTAAGATTGCTTCAAGTACTTCTCCCATCTAAGTGTCTCTTCCTCTCCAAAGTCTTCACTGGTTGATTCCTCCTCTTATTGTGGTGGTGCCGAGCTCGAACTAACCTATCCTACCCTACTCCTAAAATGAGATTTTGTGCTGATATCTCAAAGTTCCATATTATGAGACTTCAAGATCTTAGTTATCATCAAGTGATGAGTGTTAAGGAACTTAGGAAGATATATAGTTAGTCCATCATAATTGACACCATAATACTCCACAATAGTTGTAACCAAGTACCCCATGCCTAGATTATTGCTTCTCCTTTTTAGAGTAGCCATAGTAGAGTTAAAGATATAGGTGAAGGTGCACACTTGGACACTATGATCCATACACCACAATAGGAAAGTTTCCTTATCCGAACACTTGTTGGTTTTGGCTTTGTCAAACATTATTTGACACATAAACTTATGTAATAACAAGTGATTAGGATTATGAATTATGTTATTATGGGCATTTTTTGAGTCAAAAATTCTCTAACCCAGTTAGTTCAGTCCAATAGCATGTGGCACAGAAATCGTCGTGCTGATCTACTAAGGTTGACTCCAAGAATCCACTGATTTCATACAACATCTCATAGTTCAACTCATACGGTTGACCCCGTAACTGAAAACATAGATCCTTAGGGTTACGAAGCTCAAATTAGAGGGAGGTGAAGAACTCTAAGGTGAGTTCTTCATAAATGACATAATTAAAGCACATAAAATTTTCCATGTGATTTCTTCCACCTAAATTTTTAATTCGTTCTCTTAATCCAATAGTTTATAATATATCAAAATCCAAATATCAAGGCACAACAATTTTTTTCAAACTAAGGGTTTGGAATCAGTGACCTTCTTCTTCCAAGTAAATCAGAAAAGACACTCCGTAATCGACCCCTCAATTTCTTTATTCGTGTCCCAACACTTGTGCTTTGCCTTTTCTTTTAATGCATTCAGCCTTCTACTTAATTCTTGGTCCCATTAGAATGAGAGGTTTGAAGAATTTAAAAAGATAAAGACTTTTGTAGAGAGAAGGGAGAGGATTTGAGAGTTTGGTTGCTAGAGAATGAGTGGAGAGAGTCATTTGGGTGAGAAAAATGAGGATCAGGGTGAATACACAGGTTAAGAAGAAGAAAGGAGGGGTAAAATTAGACAAAAATCATGAAAATCACATGTCCCAACTTGTCCCGCTGTAGGTAAGGCCATAATTATAACAACAGGTTAGAAATGGGTTACAATCGGGGCCAATAGGTCACGCTCGTAACAATGAAAATTTTCACACTTCTTTGCCTTTTTGATTATTTCCTTTGTGTCACTCCTAAAATCCTTCCTTGCCTTATATTTTGCACCTTCACTTCATTGTTTTCCCTTTCACACCATTCCCTTCCATTGTGGTAAAGAGAAGGAAATAGAAAACCTAATTCATACATATGTTTGATTTCTTCAAGGTGTTCAACTTGTATTGAAAACACACATAAATATAATTGGAAATCTAATCTAATATGAAAGATGAAACACAAAAGTTAAAAAATCATAGGTTGCCTCCCACGCAGAGCTTTATTTATTGTAGTTAGCTTGATGTACCTCTTTTTTTATGGTTCAAATAAATCATGTAATGTTATCATTACTATAGATTCCATGAAATGTAAGTGAGATACTGGACTGTGTTTTCTACCACCTTTCTACCTTGTTTTCTTCTTTTAAGTATTCTTTTGAATATGTGGTTGTTCTAGTGAGCCTTTGTGAGTATAAATATGCTCAGTCTTTTCACAAGACTTGTTTCTCTTGATAGAGTCCACAGATTTGAAATAATTCCTTTTTTTATTAGACACTTTAAATGACACCTTTTTGTCCCCCGCTCTTTGAGTTAATTTGCCCCTATCACATTTATAAGAGATCAAGCAGTGGATAAAAATGGTCATCCAAGGATGATGGGTGTCTCCAAATCTTCCTCAATGTCTAATATGATGAAGTCTGTGGCAAAGGTGAATTTGTCAACCTTAACAAGAACATCCTTAACTACACCTCTAGGATGGTGGATTGATCTATCATCCATCTGCACACACATCTTAATGGGTGTTATTTCATCTAAATCCACCCTTCTATATAAAGTGTAAGACATCATTCTTACTTCCGTGGTAATGTTGTCACTTCATTGGAGTTCTCCTTGCTTACTACTTCACTCTCTAAATTCTTTAGGTCACCTCTATTTACCAATTTCTCCTTTATGGATTGCATAAAAATGAGTCACATTTTTAATTCTGCTCCATTTGATTTCCTTTACATTAGGATAGGGTATGGAATTAAAGGTTGATATTCCTTGATTTTTGTCAAGTTATATTTACTCTACAAGGAATGTTTGTTGAGCCTTTTCTTTTATTCTTCCCTTTACTCTTTAATCAACGGTCTTGGTGATCACCATTATACTTTCCTTAATATTTGTTTTGGTGTTGCTCAGAAGACTTCCCACACTGTGTGTCAACAATGCATCTGCCAATTAGCTCATTTTAACCTCTAAATTATGGATGGATGAGGCATGGTTCCTTGTTAATTGCTTAAATTATCCTTCTAACCTCTTATGAGCATCTTTCATACTCCCAATTTTGTCCAAGATTTTATGTAACTTAGCTTTTATGGAATTGAGTTTTTCCTATTGGAATCTAGGTGGCCCTTGAGGTTGGAATTGACCTCCTGCATTGTTTGACTATGAAACATTCAGGTGATTCTTCCCTCTAGGATTATACATGTTTGAGTATGGGTTGTTTCCCTCTCTTCAACCAAACTGTCCTCCCATGAAATTGAGCTACTCCGGTTCATTATTTTGCATCAGAAAGCAATCGATGGTATCATGATTGTCTTGTCTATATAGCTCACATCTCTATTAAAGTAATTTAATAGTAGCTGAAGAGAAGGCCTTCATGTTATTCAGCTGTCGGGTTAAGTCATCAATCTTAGCTTGTATCTCTATTATTGGGTCAATAGTTATGGCTCCTTTTTGCTCTTGAAGGGTTATATGTTGTCTACTCCTATCCATCATCCAAATACAATTGTTTGTTGCCATTTCCTCCAATAGATCCTCCGCTTCTTCAACCGTCTTCCTCATTCAAGACCTACTGGATGTTGTATCTATGGTACCTCGCGTGGATGGAGTCACTCCATTGTAGAAGGTTTGCAACAAGAATTCCTTTGGTAAATTAAGGTGAGGGCATTTCCTTTACAAAACCTTATATCGTTCTCACATCTCACAAAGTGTCTCCCCATCACTGTATTAGAAATATATGATTTCCTTTATCAGCTTCGTAGTCTTCGCGAGGAGAAAATACTTATCTAGGAAAGAACGCATCAGCTGCTCCTAAATTTGACATTTACAAGGTTTAGGCAATGATACCATGCCTTGGCTCTATACCTTAGTGTGAAAGGAAAGTGCCTCATCCTAACGGCATCTTCCAACACCCCATGATATCGAAAAGTATCACATATTTCAAGGAAGTTAACTATATGAGCACTAGGATCCTCATTAGTCAATCTGTAGAATTACACATTTGTTTACAACATGTTAAGTAAGGCTGGCTTAATCTCTAATGAGGGTGCTTATACTGATGGTCGATTCATGCCTTGATTCATAGTATTGAACCTTGGTCTCACTTAATCCATAAGGGTTCAACGTTGGTTTCCTTGATTTCCTCCTTGACTAAATTCGTCTGCCATTAGTTCTTTTATTTCTTCTTCGTGTCTTGTTTTTTACATTGTTAGCTCTATATGGATGATGTTAAGTTCTAATGTTTCGGTATCCAATTTGAACTTCGGGTGGATCTTGTGTTTATACAAATGCACAGACACAAGAGAGGCAAAAATTCCTTAAACTAAGAGAATTTAACTAATCCTAACTAATTCCCTAATAACGACGCAAAAAAAATTATTAAGTTTTAATCATACAAAACCCTCATTATTCTGCAAACGCATGGGTCATAATGTAAAGTAGCATATGAGGTGTCTATCCCACAAGGAATTATCGAGCTAATCGAATCTTAATTTTTCAAATGCCTAAAATTTTAATTAAAATGAAATTAAAAATGAACATAAAATTAAGCAATTGAATATGGATTGATTGGAAGTGAAATTAAAAAATTAACAAAACGAAATCAAAATTGAGCACATCTAATTAACAATTGAAAACATACATTTACAATCATAGGTTAATTAAAAAAGCAATGCTTTTAGTATATTTTCATGAAAATGATTAGCTAAAGAAATGAGGTAAGCAATAAAATGTGAAAAATGTACATCTTAAGCAAATAACTATTCCACTAGCCTTCGAGTTATGAATAAAGCTAGTAACCACTTGAAAATGTAATGTAGCAGAGTAACCGGGGGAGATTCATCAAAAATGTTTGCCTTTGATCAAAAGGCTATAATGACATTCTAACTAAGCTTATTAATAAAACATGACCTAGTTGAGTAATCGAGGAACATTCCTCACAAATGTTTGTCTTCGTGAAAAAAGACTAGGTCAATGTTAAAATAAAATTAACAAAATGGTGTTTTAATAAATAAATCCTACTGATCTTTATTAACAACATGGTTTTTCATGAAAAGCTACTTAGTAATGTTTGCAATTTCAATTGACTACTTCTTATCAATGTATGTATACAACTGCTGAGGGTGAGTGAATATGATGTTAAGTTATTGATTAATATGTATATTTAATCTAAAGTGCTTAGTTATAGATTGCATAAGTTAATAAATTAGAGGAGCTTAAAGGGTTGTATTTAAAGTTAAACCAGTTTCGTGAAATTTAATGTCATTGTATCATCATTACATATGTGTGCTTATATGTGTTATTGTTTAGTATGTTTATGTTTTGTTTTGTTTCTGCTTGAGGACAAGGAAAAGTTCAAATATGGGGATGTTGATTGTTATAGCTTACATTATGTTTTAACGGTTATTTTAGTGTGTTTTTAGTTGTTGATTATATGATTTGTGCATATTTAGGTTTAGAATTATGTCAATGTGATTATATGTTTGTGTTTTTTAGTTTTATATGGCTTAGAGCATATTATTGGACTTTAATTTTATGCGTTTGAGGTTTTTTTGATGTGTTTGTTAATGTTTGAGATCAGATAAAAAAGATCGAGAGAATTTAGAGAAAGCTTCAAGGAAGAACCAAGGTCAAGATCGTGACATCCCAATCACGATCATGATAGAAGCAACCTAGACATAGCCACAGTCATGATTGAAAGGACCACGATCATGACATAAGCTTGTTTAAGGGGATTCAAAGGCCATGATAGTGACATACCTGCCACAATCATAACAGGCACGATATAAACATAGGGATCTGCTTCCATTTCTATTTTTTGAGGGTCATTTTGGACTTTTTTTCCTGAGTAAAACCTATTTTTACCCTAAAAGACAAAAACAATATAAAGGGAAAAAGAAATAACCTAATCAAAGAGCCTCCATCTTACCATTTAGAGAAAGAAGCCAAGGAAGAAAGAAGAGGATAGAAGAGAAGAAGAAGAAGAGGAGGAGGAGCTACTGTTTCCAGCTAATTTTCTTTATTCTTCTTGTGTTTATTTCATTTGATGTATCAGAAGAATATGTGGAGGATGAATACTTGTGTTTATTCTTGAATCAATTGTGTTGTGATTGCTTTTGATGTTAACGTGTTTGGGTATTATGATTGTTTGTCATTTTTGCATGCTTTGATAACAAATCGAGGGAGTGAAACAATAGTAAAATGATTAGGTTGGGTAATGGGAGTAAACAACCTAATAGATCACATAAACAATCAAATCAGTAATTATACGAAGAGTGTAACATCCCATTCCCATATTAAGAGTTAGAACCCAAAAGTATGGTACATGTGAGATCAATGAGAGAGTAAGAAAAATACATCTTTCATGCTCATGCATAATGTTGGCATACACGCACCTAAATTTGAATTTTTGCACACATTAAAATGACTGTACATGCACTCATTGACATTACAAGTATAACTGATTTGTTAATGTGAAATTAGTGAGAGTTGTGATTTATTTGCATTGAAGTGTAAATTGGAGAATATAAATTGTTGATTTAGAATTTTTAGTGAATTTTAAGAATAAATTTTGAAAACGTAGAAAATTATTAGACTAGAAAAAAATGCTACTTGGTGAGTAAAATGTTAGAAGGAAATAGAAATGGGTTAAACGGTATTGGAGAAATTTTATAGATGACTTTAGAATTTGTGAGAAAATGACTTTGTAAATTTAGAGACAATTAGAATAAAAAGATAGGGGTTATGAGACTAGTTCAATAAGATCTATTTAGTTGAGAACTAATTTAAAGCCTTAAAGGATAGATGAGTGACAAATGTCACTTGTAAGGTTGATCTTAAAAAGTTTACTAGTATTTGTTTAACTTTGAAAGACAAAGATACTGTTTATCTTGTCTTAAGAATATCTTCTTCTTGTATGTCTTCTTTTATTTTGTTCTTTCACACAGAGATTTTTCATCAAACCTTCACCAAAGTTAAACCTTGCTTTCCTCTACCCATTGTTACTCCCATTTTGTTGTCTCTTTCTTTCACCATAAGAAACCTAACCCTACAACCTTGGAATGTGAATAATCCGGTGATATTGGAAAGCTAGAGTTCAAGTGATTTTGAAGATTTTGGAGCTATATCAAGTAAGTAACTTGTTAATCCTTTAGAGTTGTTGTTTTATGGAGCAAAAATAGTGATTTATTAGCATGTTATGAATAAGCAAAAAATGGACATTTTTCATGTTCACTATGAATAAAAGATGAAAATATAGATTTGTTGATTTCTCATTTTTGATGGTAATAATGTTTTAAGAGGTTGTAAAAAAAGATTTTTGGAGATGAAAGATCATAGAAAACGTGTTTAAATAGGTGCAAAAAAATTTGGAGAAAATAATAAGTGCTCTGTTTATGGTTAAGTATTCACTGTGTATGAGGGTTTTGAATGATTTATAATATTAACTAAAAATAAGTTTTAGACTTAAGAAATAGGTGTAAGTTGATACTCTGATATGGTAATGATTAAAATGATAGATTAAGATGAAATGAAAGTGCTGATAGAGATGAAAAAGTATAACAGAAATTTTTTTTAAAAAAAGTGCATCAGTGAAGAAATATCAAAAATGGTGAAATGTGTAACTAATCTTTATCTGTTCTTGATAATTTTGTTTAAGTACGGATTTTGGATTTTGTTTGTGAAAGATTATAGTTGAATGGAAGTTAGAGAGGAAAATGTAAAATATACATGAGATGAAAAAAAAAATCAACAGTGGAAGGAAATGCAGAAAATGAGAAAGATGAGAGATGAATTTTCTAATTTTTAATATCGTGTTTCAATCTGAATTTTTGGAGTGGATTGTGAATGATTTTGTTGCATGGAAGTCAAAATGTAGTAGAGATGAGTTAAAGAAGTTGATTAAGAATAAAAGAAAGAAGAAGAAAAAAATGCAGAAGTTTGGAAGGAGAGGGTAAGCACAATCGCGTTTCTGGAAGAAATGATAGCAAGATCGTAACTTTCCTCTTTTGACTAGAGAATCACGATCGTGCTGAAGCATGATTGCAACTCTAAATGTTGATTTCAAACTCGCGATCGTGCGTGACTTCCTTGGTTGGTAAAAACTCCGAATAGCTTTAGATCTTTTAGCAATATCTTGTTCTCTCTACCTCCAAATGACATGGAACTTAAACCATTAGATTCAAAACACGTTCATCTACATCTCCACCAAAAATTATAGCCATCTAAAATCATTTAGGAGAGATTGAGTGATAAATGTGGGATGAAAAAGATGAAAAGTTTTGGAAAATGACCACTGGAGTATTTTCATTAAACTTGCTTTAGAATTCTTAAGATATCTTGTTCTGTAGTTATCTGAATGGAATGATTTTTAATTTGGAGTAAAATAGAGACATAGGGATATAGACTATCTAAGAAATTGAATTCTAATTCAGTCTTTAAGACTTTTAATTTTTAGATGGAAATTAAGTATGGTGTATTATTTTAGGTTGAAACCAGTATGAAAATATTTGGAGAATAACTTTCAAAATACTAAAGTAAATTGAATGATTTTGGTGTCATTAGAAAATTAAGACAATGGAGAAGTAGTTTCTAGAAGAAAGTATTGCCAAATTACTTCATTTTCAGGGTCAGAAAGAACATGTAAAGTTAACCCAAAATGACAATTCTGGACAAATCTGAATTTGACCAAGGGAGAAAGGAATTGTGATTTATAATGGTTTTATTGAGGCATCAACTCTAAGTATAAATTATACTTAAGTGAGTTTGATATTGGATTTAGTATGTGATTTGAATAATGGAAAAAAAACTTGGGAATGTCATAGAGCATGCATTGTACAAAGTTCATATAAATATTTGTGCATAAATGAGTTCTTATAATTGTGCAAAGTTGTAATGTGTGTGCGATGTGTGTATTGCATATTGATGATGTGCAGGATAAACTTTTGCATTTAGACGTTTCCAAATCATGGAAGCAAATGCTAATCTGAAGCATACTGTGAGTAGACCTAGATGGTCTTACATTACTGATTGTTTTATTTATATTATGAATTGAATGATTATGCAATGTGAATGTGTTGATTCTGGACAATATATGTACGAGGAATTTGATAAAAGTGAGAAAATTGAAGTACTCATTGTATGTGAATTTGATTAAAATAAGTGTAAAAAACTTTATTGTTAAATGTCAGACCATGATCCGATGATAATTGTGTTCTAAATGTGCATTCATGTAACATCCTGATACCAAGATTAAGGCTAAAATAGTAAACGTGAGGATTTACTAAGAGATTAGAAATGTGCTTCATGCTCATGAATTATGTGATATGATCATACACGTGAATATTGAATCTTTGTGCATAAAAATAATTATACATGCATTCATTGACAATTTTTAGGTACAATTGTTTATAAATGTGAGTATATTGAGAAATGTGGTTTTATGTATTGAAAAATTGATTTGGAAAGTGTATTTGTTGATTTAGAATTTCTGGAATTTTTAGAGAAATTCGTGGAAATTGTTGGGCATTTTTTAATTAGGAAATTACCAAGTGACAAAACAATTGTTAAACAACAGTAGAAATTAATGTCCAATGGCAATGGAAATTTTGACAAGTGCCATTGAAAATTGGGGAACAATTGGAGTAGGAATTTAAATTGATGGGACTAGTTAAATGAAAGAACCAATCAAATGCTTTAGGAATGGACATGTGGCAAGTGACAAATATCAC
>JANSVA010086135.1:0-11205 GCA_025504915.1 Erythroxylum reticulatum
TATGGAGCAAGAGAGCCTTTATGGCTATAGTCTATGGGTAAGGGGTCTGTCATAGGGTCATTCGCCAGTCCTCCACTATTATTAATGATTTTGATGACTATGTGATATGATATTGCTATGGGAAATGAATGCATGTTTACAAAAAAAATCATTATGTTATGAAATTTCATTACGGATGTAATACATTATAAATATACACATATATATGTATCATTTGAAATCCTTTAGAAAGCATAATATAAAGATAGTATTAATTCACTAAGCGAGGTCTAACTCCCTCAACTAATTTTTTAGGATCTTCTTTTCAGATCTCTTTTAACATCGTACTTTGTCGGCCTTCTTCCTCTATGTTGATTCAATGTATGTTTGTTGGTGACCTTTGACTCTAGAGTCACAGTACTCTTGTATAAGATCTCTTTTAACAGTGTACCTTGTCTGCCTTCTTCCTCTCCAATGATTCGATGTGTGTTTGTTGGTGACCTTTGACTCTAGAGTCACAGTAGTCTTGTATATATTAGATTTCCTTTGTATTAACTATCTTAATAGTATAGCATATTGAATATTGTATAGTGTTGGAACAATTTGATTATTATCCACGCAAGTTTGATCATTTTGAAATCTCATCTTTATCATGGATATAGGGATTTGATGGCATTTTAGGCTTGCTAAAGGTCCAGTAAACCTTAAGTTTACTGTTCCTTTAGCGTCGATCATGATCCAAGATTGGTCGTGACAAATTCGCCCTTTAACATCTTGAGTTTGATTATTTATGCCTTATAGCGATAGATGAATAATTAAAGTCTATGGAATCAGAATTATATTCTTTTCTTATAGATGTTTCTTCATACTTAGTCCTTATCCTATTTTTGAACCTTTCCTCTTTCCCCTTATCTTGTAAATCACCTCTTCTCTCATGGTAAGAACTAGAAGTAACCCTAATTTTATGCCTAGGACATTCACATAAGGTATAGATACCTGCAAAACCTCTAAGACATGTGAGACTTAAGAAAGATTATCAATCCTTTCTCCTCCCATACCCCCTCCACTTGAGGATGAGTGCTTTGATTATGCTCCTTATGAACTACATAATAACCATTTTTTTATCTTCTTCCTATTTAGAGCAATTCAAGGATAATGGGTTTATTTACTATTTCATTTATCAAAGTTAAGAATCCCTTCTTACTAAGACCTCTTATATCAACCCCACCAATGTTAGGCTATTCTATACGAATTTCCATTTTGAAGTAATTCGTGGTGACACCCACATTTTCTCCAAAGTCTATTGTATTAAAAGCACCTCACTTTTGATCTCATAAATGAGATTTTAGCCATTTTCATTTATGAAAATTCTTACATATTATCATTTTTATTCCACCACTCTTAATTGTGTGGGATACCAAGCTTGGGCCCCATTGGGCCCAAGGTAATGGGCTCAATTTTGAGTTAGAGCCCAACTGGGTAGAAGTAACCTAAGCCCTACTCAACTAGCAAAAATTTTATTAAACTAACAGTGCAAAATGGCATCATTTTGCTTCAGAGGGTCTAACCTCACGCTGAGTCAAGGCTTAGGTAGCTCAAACCAGGACCGAGGCCCAATTAACCCTGGTTTGACTTGTTGATTTCATAGTGGGCCAGCCTAGGCCTAAGTACACCCCTAATTAATTAATTGTCAAATGACTATGCCATACCAGTGATAGTAGCTCTGCCTCAGTAATAGTCACTTGTATATGAGGCTCCCATATTTTGATGATCCTGATCAGCCATCCTTAAGCCACATCATTGAGCTACCTGCAAATATGAGGCCACTACTTCATGACAACTTTGAAAACTGTGAAAAGTCTTCTCAAGCCTAATATATGTCTAAGAAATTTGGCTCATTAATTTTTAGTATGAGCTATGCTAAACTAAGGTAATTTATACTTATAACAAAATACATATAAGAAAACAAGTAATTGGTTATAAGCTATGACAACCAAACAAGATTAGCTCTTAGTCATTTATTTGGTTACTCTCCCTACTTTATTTGAAATAATACCTCTCACTACTATTCAAAAAGATTACTCTAATCTCTCTAATGAGCTAAGATCCCATTCAAATTTAGTTAATCTTGAGTTTGCTCAACAAACCAACTAAACTTAAATTAGGTAGATAACAACTTTATCAATCTCATCTTATATAACTTCTAGATATGTTAAATGATGACTCTTGTTAAAATATATCTTATATGTTATTCCTAACCCTGCCTCTAAATTCACATGATCACGAGTTTACTCGTCCAATTTACATAAATTTAATTAAGTAGAACACATTGTTATAAAATTAAACATGTTTGGTTTAGAGATGTTTTAAGTTTACTCAACAAACCTAACAATATACAAAACTTTGATTTATTCTTATAACAATGGAACACAACAATCATGTTTTTAACATGTACGTAAAATTTTAATGCGGGATTTCATTGTTTATAGTCTTATTAAACACATATTATATGTAAAATGTCACACCTTTTAATTCAATTCCTCATACAAATATAATTAATTTATAAGCATAAATCATTGTTGATTCTAATTATTAATATAATCTTCCTAATCTAAAATAATATTTTCAACTCTTTAGATAATTAAATTAGATTAAATATTAATTCCTAAATAAATTAAATTTATATTCTAAAAATTTCATTTGATTTCAAACAACTCTCAAATTTAGTTGGAAACCATTTTCAATTGTTTTAGATCCTTTAATGAATTTAATTTAAAATAATTTTTATAAAATACTCTTCAAACTTAATATAATTTAGAGACAGTTCTTTTCGAAAAATTTTTAAGTAACAAATGATAATCTAATTACAAAACTATTTCTTATCCAATTAGAAATAACTTTCCTTTAATTAGAAAACTATTTTTTATTGTCAAAAGAAATAACTTTCAAAATTACATAAAATACGTTTAATTTAATTAAGAAAATCATTTACATTATTATAGAGATTAATCTATCAATTTAATCAGAAAATAAATCTTTGATAAATTAATAAACTATTTTTAAATATAAAACGTTCATTTTTTAATTAATAAATGAAAATATTTTTAAATTTAATCAATAAAAATAAAATTTTAATTAATCAAGAAACTTATTATTCAAATTAATAAAGAAATAAAATGAAATAATAACCCTCTAAAATTAATAAACTTATATTATTTCAATCAAACTAAAATAAATAATTTTATCAAGAAAAATTTTCTGATACACATGAAATTGTTTTCTTAATTTTACGAGTTTAACTAATTCCTAATTCTAGTTTAATTGAATTTGAATTAATTTAATTCTAAAAATTAATTTTCTAAAATATTAATTAGAAATAAATTTAATTATTAATCTTAATCTAATTAAAAATTAAGATACTTTTTAATTTTTAATTTTAATTATTAATTTAATGATTAAAAACTAAATTGAACTTCAAAATAGTTCCTAATAAAACTAATCTTTTGAAAACAATTAGAAAACAATTTTTAGATTTATTAGGAGTTTAAAACATATAAAATAAAACCATGCTCTAAGCCTGTTAGGTGTTTATCCTGATGGGGCTCGTATGCGCCTGTCATTATCCCAATTCCCAAGCTAGGGTTTCCTCTCCGGATTGCCAGTTCCATTAGGTGGCCACTTTCACTCCCATTTTAGCAACATTCCAGCGTTCATTCTTTCAATCGTTAAGAGGATATTAAATGCTATTTGATGGTTGTCAGAGGACGGGAAGACACAGTTTTGGGTTAAGTTCAATAAAAATGAAGACACAGTTTTGGGTTAAGTTCAATCAATTTTTATTTAGAATCAACTAATTTAAGGGTAAATAGTTCAAATGAAATTCAACCGTGATCGAATTAGTAGCTAATAAATATATAAATTTTTATTTTATATATTATATATAAAAGACAATTTTTAAATATACTATTGAATTATTTATCTAATTATAAATTTAACTTAAACTTTTAAACTTCAAAATATACAAGTTTTTTTTAAGTTCATCAACACAACGTAAAATAAAATAATAAAGCTCACTAGTCATATTTCATCAAAAAGATTAGAAGAAAAAATATCACTAATCATAATATTTATTCACGTTGAAATCATTAATATCAAAAGATTTTAAATAGATCGGTCGGTTCTTTCTTTTACCAGTTCAGCAGTTTTTACCGATTCAACTGCAAAATGAATGAGCCAATCACTCATAAAAAATACAGGCTAAACCGGACCGTTTCATATTCTGAATCATCAATTCTTTGATTTGATTGACAAGTTTAGTCCAATTTTCAAAACACTGATTAAGATAACATGAGCAACAAAGGAAGCTAATCTTTTCGGCTTCCAATATTAAGGTTTAACTTTGAAAGTTAACATTAACTTATTATACTTAAAAATTCCTTTGAAGCATCTTACTTTTTTTTTTTCATGAATCTATAATACTTCAACTCAAAATTTGTAACAAAAGATTTTTATGGTTCTAACTTCTAATATCTTAGAGATAACTTAAGAGTAAAATTTTTATTTTTTATGTATTTTTATCTTAGTAAATATTTAAATATATTATAATTAATTTGTAATTTGTCATTCACGTGGAAACTATATTAACATTTTAAATCAAAACATTATTATTATATGATATTGTGTTTATTTGTGTTTCTTTTTTATTTTTAGATTACTTATTATTTATAAACATTAATAAATAATTTAATTTTTGTAATCATAATTTTCTTTATACTCTGCCACAAGTAACGTAATAATTTTTAGATTTGTGTTCTTGTAGAAGTTCATATAAGTTTAGTGATAATATAACTACAGTCAAATTTGAGGATTTGATAAGTTGCTGCGACATTACCAAAATTCTTAAATCATAATTAACCAAATAGTTCCCAAAACATATTATCAATCATCAAATTCCTTATTAGTTCCAAAAGAGAGGATTGTTTGTCAGATACAAAAGTATTATACATAATACAACTACCGGAGTTGTCACATTCAAAAATATATAAAGTCAAAAACTTTACACAATTAAATTGCTGGCCCTACCTATTCTCCACTCTATTGATCATGTACAATAGGGTTATCGGCAATTATTGGATCTCCTAGAAAAATAATGGCAAAGGGTGAGCTGTCAACTCAATGAGGATAACCGGCCTTACCCTTAAATATAATTAATTATAGACTTAGTGAATTGATTAAATCATACATATAATGCGTATATACACAACAGTCCTCAATATAATCCAAACAGTTAACAAACATCTTAAAAATTTTGCCAAATTATGATTAACACAAATATTAATTATAACTACCATTTACGCTTTATTCCAATACTGAATTGAATTTCTTGAGCCTATCTTAACCTAGTAGGTGTACATCCAATGGTTTGCCGACTCATCTCATCATAATCTCTCATTAGTATAAACGTAATTAAATGTATAAATATCGGCACAGGATACCTCAATTTTCCAATCTTCGCCCCGATACTACTCCAGTACCTAGTTATTGACACAGGATGGTTCTGAGACTCAAAATATCCCAGTACCACTCTAGTACTTAGTTATCGGCACAAGGCATCCTTAGAACCCAAGATGCCCCGGTATCTATTCTATGAATAAATACCTAGCCACCACTTACTCATATCAACTTATCTTATCCACCTAAGACCATCGAATATAGCCCTAACTTAGCAAGCCGTTGATTCTCAATTTTTACTAATTATTCTCAATCTATTATCCATCACTCTCTACTTAATTAACACCTTTTCCGTCAATTTAACAAGCAATACTTTTAATAAAATGTCATAAAATATGACAATGAAACACCTTATATTACATTAACTATTTGATAATTAAAGCAAATATAATTCATGTAAGTAATTATTAATCATTAATTAAATTAATTACTAATTCAAAATAAAATTTATTAATAACAAAATGATACTTAATTTTAAAAATAAAGTTCAAGGTTATCCTTGCCTCAATTTCTAACTCAATTAATTGATAATCTCAATTTCTCTTTAATCGGACTTTTAGACCTAGAATTTACAAAATTTTATTGGACTAATTTACCAAAAATTTATTATCTAATTACACTAATAATCTAACATCATTCTTTCTTCCAATTTATTCTTAATAATAAAAATAATATCCTTATTAACCTAACCCCCGTAATTACTAAAATACTCTTAACTAATTAAAAGTCCATTTTACTCTCTTCCATTTCAATTAATACCAAAAATGCCCTTCTTACAACAAAATTCCAGATTTACCCTCAACTTTCTATAATCCTATTCTACCCCTACATGCAACTTAAATTTTCGAAACAATGTCATCATCTTCACCTTCTCCTCTTCTTCTCTCTTTTCTTTTTTTATTACTTTTAAGCCCTATTTGCTCCACTTTTCTCCCTTCATGCATCTTCCAAAAATTATCCCAAATAATAACGACATGTAATCTATCTACAAACTAGTGTAGATTATCAAAATCACACAAAAAGACATAAAAATGGCCGCTAGAATTTTGCCTAAATGTGAGGACTTTTGATGTTGTTAACCACCAGAACTTCCTCTTCTACAAAACAAATAAAATGAGAAAATTTATGAGGAAAGAGTTATATGTAGAACAAAGTGGTGCATTTTGACACACTTGCCAGTTGGAAATGAAGAGAAAAGATGAAAAAGATGGTAGTTTTTGTTGGTTGCCACCGTCTTTCTAGCTGCTGGAATTTTTATAAATGTTTAGTAAAATATGGGCAGGGCAATTGGTAAGTTTATGTTGAATAAATGAGCTGTATGAATAATTAATAATATAGTAATTAAAAATATAAATAATATTCTTAATCATTAGAACAATGATGTAAAAGTTCACTACATAAAGATAAAAATAGAAAATAATAAAGTTTTAGAAATGGTGTTTAAGATTTTTAAGGTTGTAATTGAGGGAATTCTTTTCTATAAATGTTTTTGTGTTGTTTGTGGTTTTGCCCTCTTGTAAGTTAAATTATAGCCCTACCATGTTGATCATTTTCAATAATGGAATAAAACGAGCAACACCTTCTAATGCTCAGATATAATATATTAATATTTATTTCTAACAGTGACATAATTTAAAATCTTCTTTATTTGAAAATTAAATAATATAGTAAATAGTTGATATAATATACTATATTTATTATTATGTTAATTCTCATAAAAGAAATTTTTATTACTTACAATTTAATAAATTATAATAAAATTTATTTGATAAATAAATGTTTCAAATGATATAATAAAATATAATCCAAATGTTTCAATTGTTTATTAAATTGTATTGAATATAATTATAATTGTAGCATTAACGGAGATAAGTTTTTAAAAGTTAAAATTATTAAAAACTAACTTGAGGCTATCAATGTCACAAGAAAGATTAAATTGTTTAACTATTTAATATATTGAGAAGGATAGGTTAGACAACATTAGTCTTAACACTATTATTAATGATTTTGTATCTAAAAATGTACAAAGAATTGTTTTTTCATAAATCATGATTATATATATATTTATTAGTGCAATTCTCTTGATATTTTACAATTTAATTTATAAATTGAGTTACTTAGATATAGATATTAAATTTTAATAATAAAATATATTTTTAAAGTTTACATAATTATATAATGCCAATTTATCAGGGAATCTTCTAATTACTTTATTAAGGACCTATAAAATATTAGAAATGGCCTTTTACTATATAGCGCATGTAGCTCCTGGTCGTGCCTTTCCTTCAAAGGTGCGTTTTGCCCTGGCCAGTGACGATGATCACCATTGGCTCTACACTCATCACCTCCCATGATGAAGAAGGCTTTTTCATCAACAACTAGCAATCCCACTAGTGAAGATATATTATGCACAAAACTAGAATACCATAATGAACAAACCGTAATCATATATAATAAACCCATAAATTCATTCAATCAATTTTTAGAAATCAAACATCTCACATTTGATTATAAAGTTTCTTAAAATTGATAACTAAATCCAACTTAATTCAAACTATTTTTTTCTCTTTTAAACTACTCTTTTATATGTAACCTATTAGGCTCTTAATGTACTAAAAATGATTAAAAGTTATAATTGTAATTCATAATCAAAATTGGATAAAGTAAATTTTCTTGTAGTTTATCTTTAATTATCTAATTAAATAATTTATTTTCACATATTAAGATTGACAATTAATAATATATCATGATAACTTAAATATTAAAAATGTTGAAGTGATATAACTCAACTTATCTATGTATAGTTATGATGTATAATTCAATACTTTCATCATTTAGTTTTTTAATTAGACGCAGAGTATGAAATTAACATCTACTCCTTTAAATTCAATCATATTCATGCTAATTAATAATTGATTTATGATTAATACTCGAAAATAATTTCAAATGTCGAGAAATTTGTTTAAATCACTACTAATCAATAATAACAAAATATTCTTCTTAATTATTTTAGAATGTGAATCTTTTATTGACTTGTTCAACTGTCTCTTTATAATTAATACTAAGCTATCCTAGATAAAATATGTCATAGTTAGCATCAAAATATAGTAATTCTCATATAAAATACTTTGGTATATTAAGTTTAAGGGTCAATTATAAAACTATCATAATGATAAAATCTATAAACATATAAGGAATATAATATTTGGAATCCTCATAATCAGGTCAATTTAGTCAACTTATTATCTGATAAATATTCATACATTTATTTAAATATCTTCACATTTTATTTTATGAGATCAGTTAATTTTATCATAAGAAAGAAACATAATGTGTGTTAGTTTTATTGTTCAATTAATATTCTATCTTGACAAAATTATAACTAAGAATAATACATAAATATAAATTAAACTTCATAATTACGATCTTATCATAATTTCAATTATGTATTACTTTTAGTATTAAAATATCAAATAAAATTAATAAAATATAAAGAATATTTTTAATTAATTATACCATAAAATTTGCAGCTAACCAATATCGAAACATTCTCATGAGCAAATATTGAGTGAAAGAGACTCGTAGGCATGTATACTCAACTGGGATTTCCTCCGACCAAAACGTTCCATATGGGCAGTAAATAAAACCATATGAATACCCTTTGCTGCTAGCTACCTTATTCAACACAACATAAGCCTAGGGCTAACTTTCTTCTATAGATGTGCGGTAACTTAACTTTGCTCTAATAGTTATTGCTAAAGCTACCTACTAGTTACACAAGTGATCAACCATAGTACCATAACTATAAGGTCCCTAAAGATTGAAAGGCATTGCTCTATAGACATTATCCCTGTATGGACATGACAAATCGGCAGATCCTAAATTTAATTGACCAAAAACAAGAACATGTCAGATGCTTTGCCAAGACATCATGATATGAACATTCATATGGTCATTTACATTTGTTTATAAGGATCTCAATAGTTCCACTTTGATTTTTAATTTTTAATTTACTAAAAATTTTATTTATTTGAATTTCTAATTTTTATTTTATTTGAGTTTCTTATAGTTATTATAACTTATAAAAATCATAAAAACTTTTTATTTATTTTATGTTTCTATTTTTATCATAATCTACTTTACATATCTACTAAATATTTATTGTTTAATTATTTAATATTAGTTATTAATACTAATTATGATTAATGTTATTAATTTAATTTTGCAATTACTTTAAGTTTATTTTCTGAAAATAGTATTTTAATTTAATAATGAGTTGACAAATGAAATTCAAATTTAAATATTTCAAATAAAATCAGTTTTAATAATTAAAATATATATTAGCAAACGAATATTAATTTTATAAATATTTTCACTTATTAAATTATTTATTTTAATAAAATATAATATTTTCATTAATAGATATTATATAAGAGATTAAAACAAAAATTTTAATCATTTATCTTTATTTTTATCTGATATTTAATTATAAGTAGTACATTGATATTTATATTTAAATAGTTTTTTGTTTTAAGAAAATAAAAATAAAAATAGAAATCATAAGAAAAATTGTAATAATTTTTTTTTTTTAAAGGAATGAGAGTTATTTGCGACCCCTCTTCCATAAGCAGTGAGAGGATCATATTCAAAGTTTTGTGGATCTGTATTAACTCCTGGTAGACCAATATCCCAATTTTTATGAAAAATTTAAAAAAATGGCTCATTAAATATACGAAATAAGTCTAATGATATAATAAGGGACCCATTGAAAAGGGTTTATACAACAAATAAACCTCTTATTCCCACCAAACAAGACTATTTGTCACACGTATAATAAGAGACGTACGAAATGTGTTTTACTTGCTAGACAGATGGTCTCTGTTTCATTCTTAAACCCTCTCATCTGCTCTCTTCACCTAAGACTAGTTCCAGTTAGAAGGATTGGCATCGTGCAGGCATTGGATTCCTTATGCTTGGCTCTCAATACTCAGGTATAGGACACAATTGTTGCGCTTCTGTCTTGTATATAGAATCTGTAAGTATCGACCCATATGACTTGAAATTTTCATGCAAGATAAAAGTGAATTTGTATCCAGTTGTTTCGCCAACTTGTAACCTCGGAGAGTAGCTTAGGCTACATCCAATCCCTTATGCAACCCTCAATTATCATATTGCCTACCACCGTCTACACCATCTTGATACCATGTGTACAGATTGTATCATATACTCTGTTCACTTCTGGATATTGCATATGAATGTTGGAATCTTTAGGTAGTTCACCCATCAACTCATAATGCCTGATTGAACGTTATATAAAACATGTCGAATCTATCGCCTATAAATGCTTCGCTCAAGTTTAAACACATTCTATTTTGCCCATTTATCTCAGATAATTATTAAGCAATCAGGGATAGTAAGCCTCTGATTTTTCGTGCCTGGTAGCAAATTGTTAATAAGGTGACTCTGTAACATAGTAATGAATACCGTACCGTACCAGCTGGTATGATATCAGGGTTGGTTGTACCAGTCTATACTGGTCGGTACCACCAATATTCAAAATACTGGCTAAATATTGGCCGAAATTTTTAAAAATTAGGAGATTTTTTTGTAAAATTTTTAAAATTTTACAAACTCCCTCCTACCTTTCATTACCTCCTTTTTCTTTCAAAGTTTTTAAAATAATAATAAATATTTTATTACTAATAATAATTATAA
>JANSVA010086183.1:0-11202 GCA_025504915.1 Erythroxylum reticulatum
TTGGTATACAGAATCCTAGTTATTGAACTCTGAATGTTATGAGACTTTCGTTCTTTATTTTAATCAATTTATTAGTCAAATATTAATTGTTTTTCAGGGTTATTATTTGATTGTTTGATTTTATAGCTAGGTGTGTAACTAGTTTGTGATTTTTTTTCAATCAATCGCTAGATTAAGTAGATTAACGTTCAATTTTGTTAATCAAAAGTAGAGACTAGGATTTTTGTCTACTAAGTTAGGGACATGATTCTAGGAAAATAACTGTCTAGGCTAAATATACATTGTAGGTATGTTGTGTAGTTTATCGATTTTCTTGATTCGTAAAGCTATTAATTAATTAAATCTTAGATCATATCTAGGTTATTAATTAATAAGGGTTAATTCAAATACATGTTTTGGTTAACTAAATGTAAGAAAAAATAGGTAAAGAAAATTACCACAATGAATGCTTAACTAATAAATTGGTTATTTTTTGTGTTGATGATTAATGCAAGTTCAATAATAAAGAAGATCGGAAACCAAGATTTGTTCCTATTGATTGTTAAATTCTCATTGTTTTGATATTAGTTATTTTTCAATTTTGTATTCCAATTAAATTCATAACTACTAATATTTGAATCTTCATGGGAATGATCCCTACTTTCCACTACTACATTAATTTGTGTTGCAGGAAGTTGGCTTCTTTTTATATTTGGTTGTATGTGACAACATTCACTAAATTTGGCGCCATTGTTGGGGAATTTTTGATGATATATGTACATTATGCTTTTGAATCAATCTAAAATTTTGCATTACAATCCTAAAATTGAGAAAACAACAAAGGCATTAAAAAAGCAGATGAAAGAAAGACAACAAGTACTGAGAGAAGAACGAGAGAGGGAAAGGAACATGGATGCAAATTGCACTTTATGCCAACTAGCTACTCCAACTGAGGACCGACAACCTCATTGCATTAATTTTCTGAATTTAGGTGATAATAACACTTTTAAGTTGAAGTCAGGATTGATTCATTTGTTACCCACTTTCCAAGGCACATTAGGAGAAGATCCTTATAAGCACTTGAAGGAGTTTGATGTTGTTTGTATGGGGATAAAGCCTAATACTGTCACTAAAGAGAAGATAAAGCTGAGGGCTTTTCCATTTTCTTTGAAGGATGATGCCCAAGATTGGTTATATTATTTATCTACTAGAAGTATTAGAACATGGGTAGAGATGAAAAAGTTATTTCTAGAGAAGTTTTTCCCAGTTACAAGGGACGCCAATATCAGGAAAAAAAAATGTGGCATCTGACAAAACACCAAGGAGTCATTGTATGAATATTGGGAGAGATTTAAGAAGTTGTGTGCAAGCTGCCCCCCCCCCCCATCAAATCAGCGAGCAACTGGTGATTCAATACTTTTATAAAGATCTTTTACCGACTGAGAGGAGTATGATAGATGTTCCAAGTAGAGGAGCGTTAGTTTATAAAACACTAGTAGCTATATAGGATTTAACCTCAACTATGTCTTCTAACTCTCAACAATTTGGAGCTCAGGATGATTATGATTCAAGACATGTTAATTAGATAGGAGTTTGTCGTTGGAAAGAAGATTAGATGATTTGACTTATTTAGAGCATCAACTTGTGGTACCTAGGAAAGAGGAAGTTAAGACTTGTGGTATTTTTTCTATGGTTGGTCATCCCATAAATATGTTTCCCACTCTACAAGAAGACCAAGTTGAAGAAGCCAAGGCAATGGGTGGCTATTTGAGACAACCTAAAAGTAAGTATGACCCATTTTTAAATAAGTACAATCCGAGCTGGCGAGATCATCCAAACTTCCGTTATGGCAACAATCAGGGACAACAAGTTCTAATTTTCATCCATATAAACAGCCTTATGTGCTTAGATAATAATAGCAAATGGGATAAAGTTTTGGTGAAAATAATTTCTTGGAGGACAGAATCAAGACATTGGCCACGAATATTGTGAACTTTACACATAATAGCAAGAAATTTCAGCAAGATACATAAGCGAACATGTATAATCTTGAGACTCAAATGAGCCAAATGGCGATTGCCATTAATAGGTTAGAGGCACAAAATTCAAGAAAGCTCTCTTATTAACTTGAGGTGAATACAAAGAAGAGTGCTTATGCTATCACACTTAGAAGTGGTAAAGAATTAAAGGAACCAACCCCAAAGGTTTCTAAGTGAGAGGTTGAAGAAAAAGTAGAGAAAAAAGTTCCAAAGCAGTCAGAAGAGAAAAAGAAGGGTGCTTCTTACATTGTCATGCCTAAATTCAGAGTACAATCTCCTTTTACTAGTCGTTTGCCAAGTAGAAGAAGGAGGAGCAAGAGAAACAAATTCTGAAAACTTTTTTAAAGGTATAGCCTAATATTCCTTTGTTTGATGCTATTAAACAAATTCCTCGTTATGCTAAATTTCTTAAGGAACTTTATACCTCAAAGAGAAAGTTAAGTGGCAATGAAAAGGTGCAATTAGGTGAGAATGTTTTTTCTTTGGTTCAAGAGAAGTTGCCTCCTAAGTGTCCAGATCTATGTATGTTAACAATCCCTTATAAAATAGGTAATCTAAAAATTGAGAAAGCATTGTTGGATTTAGGTTCATCGATTAATGTTATGCCTCAATCTATTTATAAATAGTTGAATATAGGGTCTTTGAAAGAAAATAATGTCATAATCCAACCTGTTGATTGATCTAATGACTATCCTAAGGGTGTTCTTGAGGATTTCCTAGTTCAAGTTGATAATATGATTTTTCCTGCTAATTTTTATGTCTTACAAATGGGTAATGAAGATTCATCCACATTAGTCCCAATTTTATTGGGAAGACCATTTTTGAAAACTTATAGAAAAAAATTAATGTCTATAATGGGTCTTTAACTATAGAGTTTGATGGTGATGTGATTAAGTTTAATATTTATGATGCCATGAAATTTTCTAATGATGATCAATATTCTGTTTTTATGAGTATTCTTGATACTTTAGTGCAGGAAGCATTCCGTTTAGATGGACCAGATAAATTATAGACTACCTTAGAAAATAGCTTGGATATTCAGGAAGGAAAAACACTAGCCAATTATCTTGCCATTCCTGAGGAGCTAGATGCCACTATCCAAATTTTAGAGCGGAGCCAATACTTAGAGGAATAGGTATGTTTTCTTGAGCTAAGTAGAAATAATTTGAAGTTGTTGCCATCTATTATATAACCACCAAAATTGGAGTTGAAGGCTCTTCCAAGTAACTTGAAATATGTGTATTTAGGTGAGTATGAAACTCTTTCTATTATTATTTTGAGCAGACTAACATGTTTACAGGAAACACAATTATTGGGTATGTTGAAAAATTACAAAGATGTTTTTGGATAAACTGTGGTTGATTTGAAAGGGATTAGCCCATCAATTTTTATGCACCGAATTCTATTGGAAGATAGAGCTAAGGAAACAATATAGCCTCAATGAAGATTGAACCCACCAACGATGGAGGTAGTAGAGAAGGAGATTCTGAAGCTCCTCGACGCTGGAATAATCTATCCAATTTCAGACAGTAAATGGGTAAGTCTAGTACAAGTGATTCCTAAAAAAACTCAAGTAACCGTAGTGGAGAACACTTTAGGTGAATTAGTGCTCACCTATGTGCAAAATGGGTGGAGGGTTTGTATAGATTACAGGAAATTAAATTATGTTACTTGTAAAGATCATTTTTCACTTCCTTTTATTGACAAGATGCTTCGAAAACTTACAGGGAAAAGTCATTATTGTTATTTAGATGGTTATTCAGGTTATCAACAAATTTCTGTTACACCAGAGGACCAAGACAAAATAACTTTCACATGTCCTTTTGGCACCTTTACATATCGAAGAATGCCTTTTGGACTATGTAACGTACCTACCACATTCCAAAGGTGTATGGTAAGTATTTTCTATGATTATCTAGATGATTGTATTGAAGTTTTTATCGGCGACTTTACAGTTTATAGTGAGTCTTGTGGTACTTGCTTGATTAACCTTGAAAAAATTTTGAAATGTTTCATTAAAAATAACTTAATTCTAAATTATGGAAAATGTCATTTTATGGTTCATCAAGGGATTATCTTAGGCCATGTAGTGTCTTCTAAGGGAATTGAGGTTGATAAGGCTAAGATAGAAATCATTAAATCTCTTCCTTACATCATAAGTGTATGGGAAGATCGTTCTTTTCTTGGACATGCAGGTTTTTATCAATGCTTTATCAAAGACTTTTTGAAGACCACTTAACTCTTATGTAAGTTACTTCAAAAAGATGTGGAGTTCAAATTTGACGAAGCATGTAGGAAGCATTCAATGAATTAAAAGAGAAGCTAATTTCTACTCCAATAATCCAACCCCTAGATTGGAGTCTCCCATTTGAGATAATGTTCGATGCAAGCGATTATGCGTTAGGCATTGTTCTGGGGAAAAGGATGAACAAAGCGTCGCATGTGATTTTCTATGCTTTGATGATGCTAAACGACGCCTAGAAAAACTATTTAATAATAGAAAAAGAATTATTGGAGGTTGTTTTTTTTCGTTCATATCTATTGGGGACACATGTCATAATTTATTCAGATTATGCCACATTGAGGTATTTGTTGTCCACAGGAACCAAAGCCACGTCTAATTCATTGGATCTACTACTGTAAGAACTTGATGTGGAGATATGAATCAAAAAGGAACTGAAAATCTAGTTGCAGATCACCTTAGTCATATCCGTGTAGACATAACTTTAGACAACTTGAAAGATGAATTTTAATATGAACATTTATTTGCCACACAACAGGTAACACCTTGGTATGCTGACATAGTTAATTTTCTGATTACCAAGTCTTTACCTAGTACTTTATCATAAGCTGAAAAAGGTAAAGTCAAAAGAGAGGCTAAATATTATGCATGGGATGAGCCACATCTGTGGAAATATTGTTCTGATCAAATTATTAGGTGATGTGTATCTAATGATGAAATCCCTTCTATATTGAATTTTTTCCATTCTTTTAAATATGGTAGACACCTTAGTCCTAGAAGGACAGGCCGTAAGGTGCTTGAATGTGGTTTGTTTTGGCTTAAACTATTTTATAATGCTTATATATTTTGCAAGTCTTATGACCGATGTCAAAGAACAGGTGATTTAGGATCAAAAGACAAAATGCCGCTCACGAATATCCTAGTATGTGAAAATTTTGATGTATAGGGAATTGATTTTATGGGTCCTTTTCTTTTCTCTTTCGATAAGACATATATTCTCGTTACTGTAGATTATGTTCCAAAATGGGTTGAAGCTAAAGCCACTCATACTGATAATGCTAAAGTTATTGTTGATTTTGTTAAGTCTCATATTTTTGTCAGGTTTGGAGTGCCTAGAGCAATAATTAGTGACCAAGGGACTCACTTTTGTAACAAAATTTTTGAGGTTTTACTAAAGAAATATAGTGTTACACACCAAACTTCAACAGCATAACATCAATAGACAAGTGGACAAGCTGAAGATTCTAACAGGGAAATCAAATCAATTTTGGACAAAGTGGTTAATCCTAACAGGAAGGATTGGAGTTTACATTTAGACAACATGTTATGGGCATACAGCACAACATATAAAAATCCTATTGGTATGTTGCCATACAGGTTAGTATTTGAAAAACCTTGTCATTTACCTGTAGAATTGGAATGTAAGGTTTACTGGGCTATCAAGCAATGCAATTTGGATTTAAATGAGGTTGGAATTAATCGAAAATTAAAATTATAAGAGTTGGACGAGATACGTAATGAAGCTTATGAGAGTGCCAAAATCGATAAAGAAAAGACTAAGGCATTTCACGAAAAAATCTTAATTAGAAAAGAATTTTCCATAGGTCAAAAGATCCTTCTTTATCACTCTAAACTAAAGCTCTTTCCTGGTAAATTACGATCTTGTTGGATAAGTCCATTTGTTGTTACTAATGTTTTCTCTCATGGTACAGTTCAAATTTAGAGTTTAGACAATTTTAAAGGGTTTAAAGTTAATGGACACCGATTGAAACTGTATTATGAGAATTTTTAGGTTAAAACTGCAGAAGAAATTGAACTAGCTTAGCCAGTTTACTCTGAGTAAGTCCATAAATTTTTTTCATCTAGCTAATATGATGTTAAAGAAGCACTCTTGAGAGGTACCTCAAGATTTATTTTAATTTAAGTTGTTTCATTTTTATTTCATTTTATTTATCTTAGTTTTTTTTTAAAATGGAGCTACGTTGGTGGTTACGTGGTTCATTCTTCACTAACGTTACTTACATTGTTTTGGCCCCATTTTATGAAGTTTCATTAAACAATTGTCCATTACACATCTCCCTTTGGCGTTGTTTTCATTTCTAAGTGGTGAGCTCACAAATCATCATAAAATACAACACTTTTGTTCCTAACTGATGTTACTTTCTTTTTTAGTTCAAGGTGGGATTTTGGCAAAATTGATTCACCATTATGGGGAATTTAATTATAGGGACTTTGACAAAGTCCCTTTCCTTTTTCCCTAAAACCCGACCATCACCATGCAAGGCCCCCCTCCAAATTAACAAACAACTCACCAATAGCCCAAAGCCCCCTCTATAGCCACCAAATAAACCACATCCTACTATAAGTGATCCGACTATTTTAGCACTCCTACAATGCTTGGAGCATAGATTGGACAAATTGGAGCACAACTAGCTCGCTTTCTTCGAACAGTAGAAATTTCAACCGCCTTTTCCACCAACACCTTGATGAATTAACAGAGAAGCTTCTTAAACCTTTATTTTCTTGTGTTTTTCTTTTTACAAGTACATTGAGGACAATGCAGATTAAGTGTGGGGGGTGCGGGGGGAAGCATTGAATGTTTATATGACTGTGTGTTTTGAATTTAATGTTTCTTTGTTCATTTTGATTTTGATTTTTTATTTTCTTTATTTTCTATCTTTTAATTTGCATGTGATGTGTATTAAACTATGAAATTCTATCTTGTTAGTTGGAATGAGACTAAATTGCGTGCTTGAAGTCGAATTAAGCCAATTGAATAAAGGTGAATCATATTGATCGATTAAAGTAGTTGGTTACATAAGCTTACTCAAAAATTGATGCTTGAGTGATTAGGTAATGTATAGAAATATAATGGATTTTCAATTGAGCAAATGTGAAGAATTGAGCCTATATGACTCTATTCAAAAGTCATTTCTTATCTTTGTATATGTGATACTCCCTTAGGTGATGACCTTTAGAATTTGATTTGAACCTGTTTGAATCTATTAGATGCATGCTGGATAGAAATGATTAAGGCCCTTTTTCTTTTAACCCTTAACTTAAATGACTCGCCTAGCTTATTTATCCTTGAAAACTCCTTTGATCCTTTACCCCTTTTGGTTCTTAAAGAAAATACCTCATTCCAAAACATCAAACCCCATTAACCTTACTTGTTCACAAGTTTAATAAAGTACTAAGTTATCTAGTTTTGGGACTTTTGGCTATATTTTTTCTAAGACAAGTTTATTGATACTTCTACGCATAAAGCATATTGTATTTAGCTGTTGTTATTGTTTATTGTTTCCTTAGTAAAAAACCAAAACAAATAAAAAATAAAAACAAATAAAAAAGAAAAGAATTAAGTATCGTAACAATAATATATGTTGAGTAGTTGGTTACTTACATGCAATTCTCATAAATACATTTTATTGTCCTTTTTTATATTTAATGCTTTATGACCACTTGTGAAGAACCCCTCAAACGCCTTTTGACTCACCTTAGCCTTAGCCCCATTATAACCTTAAATAAAGCCCTTTTGATCTATTTTAGCATTTAATCACTGTAGAAGAGAATTGGTGTATTTGCAAGCAGATGGTAGTGTGATTTCTTATAGGGAATTTTGAGCAAAACACAACCTATAAACAGTTGAATGAAATGAGTGAATTCCGTGAGTTAAATCCATTGTGAGTTTATGCTTATCTTTAAATGATAGTATCATAAGTTGAGTTTTTTTATATGCACTGATGAAAACTAATTATAATGTGCTTGAAATTCGATTGGCCAAAGTTTGAATGATTGCATGCGCTTAGTTTCTTTGAAAACGAATTGATAGATTTTGATGGTAATGTTTAATTTGCTCAAGGGTGAGCAAAATGTTAAGTGTGGGGGATTTTGTTAATGGCATTATTTTCTATCTTTTTATGTTTTAATTTTCTTTGTTTTTGAGGTTTGAAGTTATACTTAATGGAAATTAATCTTATTTTATGTTAAGGTGTATTTTGGAACCAAATAAAAAGAACTGCAAACAGTTTAGGACAAAAAGAGTTGCACCAGATGTTGAACCTAAATAGACATGGCCTCATGCAGTGAATTAAGTGGCAAATAATCTAGACTAAAATGTAGTTCACACTAGGAACATCTACCAAGGAAACACAAAATGACGCAGTTGAATATGAAACACAGCAGTATGATAAAAGTAAGTAGGAAACGCAACACACAAACATGTCCCACAGCAAGACAACGATGCACAGCTAGGTAAGGAGTTTTTCTTAACAAAAAAAGACAACGTAAAGAAGGGCATGAGGTTTGCAAGGTTTTTAAGTGAATAGTAAGGTGGACACAATCTTTATTCATCACATCAAGCTACAAAAGTGGGGGGCGGAAGACGAGAGTTTGCGATAGAGGGGATGAGGCATGAATAGTGCCTTAGTCCAAAGGTTTAATTGTTCCATCAATTCTATAGTAACAAAGAGAAGAGAATAGGGGGCTTACGGTAGAGAGAAGAGGGCTAGCGTGAAAAGAAGAGAAGAACGCCCACGACAGTCCCAATGCCCGTGATAGTCGCAAATAGTTAGGAAAATTTGTGATGTTAGGTAACTAGGCTTTTATTCTTGGTTTACGAAATCCTAGTTATTGAAATCTGAATGTTGTGAAACTTTCGTTATTTATTTCAATCGATTTATTAGTCAAGTATTAATTATTTTTATAGATTATTATTTGATTGTTTGATTTATAGCTAGGTGTACAACTAGTTTGTGATTTTATTCAATCAATCGCTAGATTAAACAAATTGGCGTTCAATTCTTTTAATCAAAAGTAGAGGCTAATATTTTTGTCTACTACATTAGGGATATGATTCTAGGAAAAATAATTGTCTAGGCTAAATATAAATCATATGAATGTTGTTTAGTTCGTTAATTTTCTTGATTCGTAAAGCTATTAATTAATTAAATCTGAGATCATATCCAGGTTATTGATTAATAGGGTTAATTCAAATACATGTTTTGGTTAACTAAACATAAGAGAAAATAGGTAAAGAAATTTACCACGACGAATGCTTAACTAATAAATTGGTTATTTTTAGTGTCGATGATCAATGCAAGTTTAATAATAAAGGAGATTGGAAACCAAGATTTGTTCCTATTGATTGTTAGATTCTCATTGTTTTTCTATTAGTTATTTTTCAATTTCGTATTCCAATTAAATATTTAATTCACAATTTAAAACCCCACTTTTATTACATAACTATTAATGTCTAAATTCCTCGTGGGAACAATCCCTACTTTCCGCTACTGCATTAATTTGTGTTACAGGAAGTTACTTTCTTTTTATATTTGGTTGCAGGTGATAACATTCACCAGTGCTTTGTGATTTTGTGTTGTTTGCTATTTTGTTTGCTTGAGTACAAGCAAATGTTTAAGCATGGGGATATGATAAGTGTAAATTGCATCGTGTTTTAGGGTATAGTTTGATATGTGTTTAGTCATTAATTAAATCACTTAGGATGTGTTTAGGTTAAAATTGTGTTATTTTGTGATTTATTTGTGTTTTAAGTTTTTTATGGGTTAGTATAAGTCCTTGAGCTTAAATATTATATTTTTGAGGTACTTTGATGTATTTATTAGTGTTTCAAGGTCAATATCAAATAGCAAAGGAGTTTCAGAGTGAATCCGGGCACAACATAGGCCCATGATCGTGGGAGGTTGGCCACGATCATGATAGAAGCTCTAGGTTTGGCCCACGATCATGACAGAAGTTTAGGGAATAGCCCACAATCCTATCCTGCATGCTACGATCCTGACATAAGGCTCACATGATCGTGGCTTGCATTGAGCAAACACGCAAGCGCTCACAAACTTCATGTTTCAAGGGATTTTTTGGACCTTTTGGACCCTAAAAAAATCCTAGGATTACCCAAAAAATAAAATGGTATAAAAAGAACATAAAGAGGGGAGAAAAGGGAGATTCCATGTAGCCACTGTTGAAAACCCTAAAGAGAGAAAGAGGAAGAGAAGAGGAAGTGGAAGAAGGAGGAAAAGAAGTGGTCTCAATGTGCTTTCCAGATCAGGAGGTTTTTTGACTTTGTTGCCTTCCCAGATCATCCATTCTAAGTGTCTATTTCCTTTTTGTTTCAATTTTATTCATATATAAAATTAGGATGGTTGTATGATGATAGATAGGAGAATGATTATGATGTTCTAACTCTCCTTCGGGCTTTTATTTTGATTTAATAATAATCTAGTCGATTGTGTTTATTAGATAAATGTCGTGATTTGATTACGTTCTTGCATAATTAGGTAATAAACTGAGAGGGTGAACTAAATAGAATACAATTAAATTGGATTAATAAGAGTTAGACGATTTAATAGAAACCATGATAAATCATATTTGTAATTGTGCGAGGAGAGATCTCGTGTAATTTTCCAATAGTTTGTTAGAGTGCTTCTGATCTAACTAAGTTTTGGATAATAAGTGAATTAAGAGATTGCAAATTCCATAATCTGATTAGGGTTTAATGGTTATAACTAAAGAGAGAGTAATCAACCCTAGGATAGTCTAGAACTGACATTCCATTGATACATAATCGACTAGGTTAGCATTAATGATAAGTAAAATCCCCTTTCTCATAACTTGGTAAACTCTTTGGTTGATTTCCATTATACGTACTTATTACTCAATTGTTATTTTCTTCATGTTTAATTTCTAATTTGAGTAGTTGAATTCAATTCTCATGATTACTTTCCAGTGCATTGTTTATTTTGAGTTTCATATATTTTTGGACTTAGATTTTAGGATTAGATTAGTCCCCTTCCTCATGGGATCGACATCTTTTATATTACAGTCACGACCCATGTGCTTGCAATATTTGAGGGCTTATAAATTTTAAATCTTGAATCACATGATCACTAGTGTAGCGCCCCCTTACCGCAGGGTATACACCGG
>JANSVA010086213.1:0-11201 GCA_025504915.1 Erythroxylum reticulatum
ACTCAAACTCCATTGGCTATTGCGTTGACTCGTCCCAATCTTTATAATCCTTGCTCTAAACCTACACGGCGCAAATCCACCATGCTAAGCATATAGCTTAGTGAGTAATAACTAATCTACATTAAAAGATTATTTTAACAATAAATTAGACATAATACATTTTAGAACATATTTTATAATTAATAGAACTACATAACATAAGAGGGTATAAACTCTTCAGAATCAGAATACAATTTAGTTTATGTCAGAATCAAACAGATATCATAACATAAAATCAGATGACTGCTAAATCCATTTACAGAAGCAGGTAATAAGAATTTTACAGAAGAGATCGAATCCTTGACACTAAAGTGTCATAGAAGAGACCGAAGTCTCGAAACCGAAGTATCAATAACATAGACATCGAAGTGTCATTAATAGAAGACACCAAAGTGTCAGAGAAGCAACTGCAGACCTTTCTAGGCATGCCTATTTACCCACAACTAGGACTTAACAGATTTTTAAAAAATGTTTGAAATTCCATTCATATATTAATCAATATTTCCATACCATGTATTCAAGCATATCACATTCTTACAGTTTTGCAAATCATTCAATGTTCCAAAGCAATAGCAAACAAAATAATCAAAGAAAAACTATCAAAAATTACTTACAAAATTGACCATCTAAATTACTTATGAAAGATCCATTATTGCTTATTGCTTCGAAGTCTCGGTAATATCTGGAAGTGGTTGCTCTATACGTTCTTCTATAACATTTAATACAAACACATATCACTATTGTGCATGATTATGAAATTGGATGCACATTCATGTATACTAAATATGTATGATGTATGTTCATGACAAATTTGGGGTTTCTTATCCTTGAATCTTGTCACATTGTCAATCATGTGAAACCATACTCAATTTCTTAATCCAAATTTATCTTACAACCAAATCTTGGGTCAACTTTGCTCAATTATTCTGGTCAGGAAGATGAGGTAATTTGATAACACTTCTTTCTAAAATGATGTTCTTTAATGTCTTAAGTTTCTAATGAAACCAAGATCATTTCATTTGGTTCAGTATGCTGAACGTTTTACTTAAAAGATCTCAGACTGTAATTAAGCTTAAATAGAATTCTTATCTCAAATTCCAATCAGTTTCTGAAATTCTTAGATGTAGAATTAGAATTTAATATCTTCATACAATTTATATCCCTATGTCTCTAGGTTAATTCAAACTAAGATTCATCCCATTCGGAGCTCTATAGTTCAAGATATAAGCAAAATACCAAAGTATGTTCAGTAAAATATTCCAGTTCATACTATTCCAACTAATTCCCTCACTTTGATTTAGTCAATATTTTTCAATATCATTAATAAGGCTACCAATTTTTATATATCCATATAAAAATGTTTTATAAATCTATTGGTTCAAGTCTCATGTCATTTGGAGGTCGAATGACAAAGTTATGTTCAAAATAATCAAACATGATTTTGTCCTCAATCATATTGTAGCTATCTTGAGACAATTGGTATAACTTTTACTAGAGATATCAGATTGTGGTTTTTTTTATAGAAGTTTCGAAGAGGACTTTGAGATATACAACTTTTATCCAGACCTTGAAGAGAGATTTTTCGATATCTAGGGTCAAAATCTAGAAATTTACAAAAGTGTAGATGGATCAGACAACCTAATTCAGTCTAAGATGAATCAGACGAAGGGATTCAATCTAAGATGGATCAGACAAAGGGACTCATTCTAAGATGAATCATATGAAGTGATTCAGTCTAAGATGAATTAGACGAAAGGATTCTGTCTAAGATGAATCAAATGAAGGGATTTCTACAGGGTTTTCCTCATATCAACAAAAGTTCTAAATCACTAACTACACTCTCCAAAGCATCTCCAACGGTTCCTACATCCATTCTAACATCACTTTCACTCATAATCTTCCCAAATTCACTTATTCTAATGGAATATCACTCTTTAAACATTTAGTTACCAATTTGGTTGTATTAAACTCCCAAATCTCAACTTTTTCAACAGCCGTTTTCCCAAAAATCGCAATCTTCATCTCTTATTCCTCCTTCTTTCCAGACTTTCTCTCTTTTACACTTCATTTAAATCATTTCTATATCCCAATCTCATCTAATCCTCATTCCTTATCTTAAACTCATTTCTATTCATTTCTATAGACACTCAATGGATTCTCATATGATAACAGAAAAACAGAGCATGTTTATAAATCAATTCATGCATTTTTTGTACTATTTCTAATCACAGCTTCAGTGATTTTCCAAACTTAAAAATTACTTCAACTCCATCTTATAACAGACTAATCACCATATATACAAAAGCAACATATGCAGTCTACCTAAAATTCTCATTTATGCTTTAGCTAATAAGTGTCTTCATTGTATAAACACTGAACTATTAACTACGTGATGAATAATTCAGTACACAAATCATAACAATCATGTAGTACTTACTAGTTTAAACTCCAACTCTTCAAAATCACATGCAACCGATTCAACAAGATATTTTCTGATGAAGAATTTGGGAGAGATTTTTCGATGTTGATAAAGAACAAAACCAAACTGAAGTACCACCCAAGAGCTACAGAATTTTTTTCCTTTCAAACACAAGCTTACGTGTCTTTTTAATCCATTGGCACATGACTCTATTACATGTGAGCCACTTGTCACCTAAATAGAAGTGCTACATGTCAATATGCCATTCGTCTAATTTTCTTAATATTCCAAAATGTCTAGAAAAAATCCAAAAATACCGAAATGATAATAATGTTCTCTAGATAATTTTCTGACACCTAGAAACCACAACTCTATATTAGATTAAAATTTTAAAACCAATTATACCCGGAATTGTAAATGCATGCATATACAATTATTTATATGTGTCAAAAATACATATGGACTTATCAGCAAATACTCAATTATGCAAAGCATACTATGCTATAAAATTCCTAAATTTTCTAAACCCTAACACAGGGTGTTACAATTCTTCCCTCTTTAAGAAAATTTCATCTTTGAAATTCATACCTAATCTAAATAGCTAGGAATACTAAGCTTTTATGGTTTCTTCAAGCTCCCATATTGCTTCCTCAAGTCTATGGTGTTGCGAGAGTACCTTTACTAAAGGTATTTGCTTATTCCTAGGTTGCCTGACTTCTAAGATAGAAACTGGCCCTTCTTCATACAACAAATCTGGTTGTATATGAATTTCTTGCACTGGAATTTTATATGTCACATCAAACTGATATCTTCTTAGCATAGAAACGTGGAACACATCATATAGCATGGCCAAATCTTCAGGAAGAGCCAACTGATAAGTTACTGGTCCAACTCTTTTAAGAATTTCATAAGGGCCAATGTATCGAGGACTAAGTTTACCTTTCTTACCAAATGAAAGTACATTCTTCCACAGTGACACTTTCAAGAACACCTTATCACCTACCTAATCCTCAATATCTCTCCTTTTTAGGTCAATATAAGACTTCTACCTATCACTAGCAGCTTTCAACCTTTGTTAAATAATCTGAATCTTTTCCTCAGTATCTTTCACAATTTCAGGCCATATCATCTTGGTTTCACTCAACTCAGTTCAATATACCCGAGTTCTACACTTTTTACCATACAATAGTTCATAAGGCACTATACCAATGCTGGTTTGATAACTATTATTGTAAGCAAACTCCATCAGAGACAAATACTGATCCCAACTTCATGGAAACTCTAACACACAACTTCAAAGCATGTCTTCCAATGTCTGTATAACCCATTCGGACTATCCGTTTGTTTGGGGATAGAAAGCCGTACTAAACTTAACTTAAGTTCCCAGAGCCTTTTATAGGCTTTTCCAGAATCTTATAGTAAATTGAAGATCACGATCTGAAATGTTAGACAATGGTACTCCATGCAGTCTCACTATCTCGTTCACATACAAATCTGCAAGCCTATTCAAAGAATGGTCAGGACAAACTAGCAGAAAATGAGCAGATTTGGTAAACTTATCCAGAATTACCTATATAGCATTATGTTTTCTTTAAGTCAGAGGGAGTCCAATAACAAAGTCGGTGGTAATGCTATCCTATTTCCATTAAGGAATAGAAATAGGATGAACAAACTAGATGGGACCTAGTGTTCAGCTTTAACCTACTGGCACGTCAAACATTTAGCTACATAATCCACAATATCTCGTTTCATACCTAGCCACTAGTAATGCTACTTCAGATCCTGATACATCTTGTTTCCACCAGGATGCATAGTAAATACTGTATTATGAGTCTCAAACAATAACTTTTTCTTCAATTCATCGTTAGCTAGCATACACAACCGATCTTTATAATACAATTCACTATTTCCTTGCACAGAAAAATCAAGTTGGTTACCATCTTGAGTAACCAAGATAAGTTGTTTTAACTTATCATTAGCTCTCTGAGCATCATAAATCTCCTTTCCTAAGGTAGGCTTTGCTTTCAACTAAGCTATTAAAGCTCCATCAAATATAAGTTCCCATTCACCCTGCTTAATTGATAATGCTGAAATTGTCTTCTGACTCAAGGCATCAGCCACAACATTAGCCTTGCCTAAATGGTAATCCATAATACAATCATAGTCCTTAAATAATTCCAACCAATGTCGTTGTCTTCGATTGAGTTCCTTTTGGGTAAACAAAAATTTCAGAATTTTATGATTTGTAAAAATTCTACATTTTTCCCTATACAAGTAATGCTGCCAAATTTTTAGGGCAAACACTACTGTTGCAAGTTCCAGATCATATGCCGGATAGTTCTGTTCATGTGATTTTAGTTGCCTAGAGGCATAAGCAACTACTTGTTCTTCCTTCCTCAAAACACAACCTAAACCATTTCTCGATGCATCAGTAAACATACTCCTTACTAGAAGTAGGTTGAACTAATTCAGGAGCTTCAGTAAGCATACTTTTCAATTGCTCAAAACTATGACATCTATCATACCATTCATACCTCACTCTTTCCCGTAACAGTTTAGTTAAAGGGGACGTTATCACCGAAAACCCCTTCATAAACCAATGGTAATAATCGGCTAGACCTAGAAAACTTGTCACTTCTGTTACATTCTGTGGGGACTTCCAATTAACAATTACTTTTATCTTACTTAGATCAACTCTAATTCCTTCAAAAGAGACAACATACCCTAGAAATGATATCTCTTGAAGCCAAAAATCGTATCTACTCAGCTTAGCACAACTCTAATTCCTTCAAAAGAGACATCATGCCTTAGAAATGATATCTCTTAAAGCTATAAATCATATTTACTCAGCTAAGCACAACTCTAATTCCTTTCAAAGAGACAACATGCCCTACAAATGATATCTCTTGAAGCCAGAAATCACATTTACTCAGCTTAGCATACAACAATTTTTCTCGTAAAATATGTAACACAATTCATTGGTGCTTAGTACGGTCATATTGATTCTTAGAATAGAACAAGATATCATCAATAAACACCACTACAAATTGATCCAAATACGACCTGAATACTCTATTCATTAGATCCATAAATGTCGTTGGAGCATTAGTTAACCTGAATGTCATTACTAGGAATTCATAATGTCCATAATGGGTCTTAAATGGAGTTTTTGGTATACCCACATCCTTTACTTGAAGTTGATAGTATCCTTATCACAGATCAATCTTTGAAAACACTCCAGTATCTTTCAACTGATCAAATAGGTCTTCAATCCTTGGCAACAGATACTTATTCTTCATTATGACTCTATTCAATTGCTTGTAGTCGATGCACATCCACAGTGTACCATCATTCTTCTTAACAAACAGGACTGGTGCTCCCAACGGTGATACATTGGGTCGAATAAACCCTTTATCTAGAAGCTCTTGTAACTTTAACTCTTTCAATTCAGTAAGAACCATTCTGTGTAGTGCTCTAGATATAAGAGCAATACCAGGCATCACTTCAATAGATAACTCCACATCTCTTTAGGGAGGGAGTCCAGGCAATTCCTCCGGAAACATATTTGGAAACTCATTCACCACAGGAATATCTAACAATTTACCGCCCTCTTTTTTAGAATCTAACAAAAAAGCTAGATAAGCTTTACACCCATTCCTGAGGAGTTTTCGGGCTTGCATAACAAATACCACATTAGCTAAGGAACTAGTGCAAACACCATGCAATACTATTGTAGGCTGATCCAGCTTTCTAAGCATAACTATTTTTGCACCACAATCTACTATTGCTTAGTGTTTGGATAACCAATCCATACCCAGAATCAAATCAAATTCATGAAAAGGTAATCTGATCAGATTTGCTACATACTCATTTCCTTGGATTAGAATAGGACAGTTGTTATACATATGATTGACCAATGCACTACTACCTAGAAGACTAGTTATATACATGTCATACCATAACTGATCTACAAGCATTTCTCCCCCATAGATATAAGAATGAGTGGATCCAGGGTCAATCAATGCATATATTTTAGAATTAAAGAGAGAAACAATAACAATAATGACATTTGGTGCGTCCTGATCCTCACGAGCTTTTAGTGTGTAAGCTCGAACCAAAGCAAAAGGCACAACTGGTCGATTCACAGTTTCTGAGTGGGAATTCATATTAGTTCTGTTTTGATTATATCCTCCTCGACTTCTACCTCATGCTCTGTTCCCAGCGATACATGGGAGACCTCCCTACTGACTTGTGGTGTCTGAGCCTGTCCGAGAAGGCAACTAGCTAACAGATGCTCAATACTCCCACAGTGAAAGCATGCTCCTATATCCCTCTTGCAAACACGCTAATGATGCACAAAACAATTAGGGCACTCTGGGAGATTAGAACCTTGACCTCCAAACGACCCCCTACCAGAAGCAATCCTTGAGGGATAATTTTGTAACCTTCCTTAAGCTACAAATCTCTGAGTAACTTCTCGTGTGGAAGAAGCACCTTCCTTATTTCGTTTTCATGAGGACTGTCCTCCTCTAACAAAGCCCCTTTGCTGACTTCTTTCTCTTCTAATCATCTCATGCCTCTTAATCTTCATAGCAGTTTGTACTAATTGATGGTAAGTCACTTGTTACAATATAGTAAATGTTGCTAGATGTTTTTTTATGGAGTCATGCAATCCATCATTGAACTGATGACATCAGAAGTCCTCAGTAAGCATAGATTCAAGGGCATACTTACTAAGTCAGTTGAACTCCCAATCATACTCAGCAATTGACAAATTCTGCTATTTCAGATTCAGAAATTCCTTCCACTTATCCTTTCTATAAGCCTGTATCATATACTTAGCTTTAAATTCTTAGGCAAAGTAATCCCAGGTTAGGGTGTAGTTATATGATTCAGTTACGTTATCATATCCTGGGATAACTTAAATAAAGCCTCTCCCTGAGCTGAAGGAGGAGGTGGCACCCTAACTTCACCTTGATTGAGCCTAGAGGGTCCAGATATTGATGGACGAGTTTGCTTTAGATGATAGCTCTCAGCAACTTCATCAACAACATTGCGTGATCCTTCCATCTTAAATTCTAGAATCAAAACATGGAACAACCGCATTAGGCCAAACACAACTTGCACATTTAAATAGTACTAATAGTTAAGCATTGGTTAAACCAGGACTGCTTAAACCATGCTCTGATACTAAAAAATGTAACACCAAAATACCCTTGGGAGGATATGTGATTGTCACATAAGATAGTACAAACAAACCAAAACATTTCACAGAAGCATAACATTCAAAATCCTCCATTGGAAGCAATTTAGAGCAAACATACATCATATTATATGTTGAACTTAAAATAAACTTGTTTCAAACAGAAAATCAGCCTAAAAATAGTTATTGAAAAAACTTACAACAATTCAGAGTTATAGACTTTATATACAAGTCAAAATAAACTCAAAATACATTTTTTTCAAAACAAGACTCAGACTTCATTGGCCATTGTGGTTGACTCGTCCCAGTCTTTATAATCCTCGCTCTGAACCTACATAGGCAAATCCACCATGCTAAGCATATAGCTTAGTGAGTAATAACTAGTCTACATTAAAAGATTACTTTAATAATAAATTAGACATGATGCATTTCAGAATATATTTTATAATTAATAGAACTACATAACACAAGATGGTATAAACCGTTCAGAATTAGAACATAATTTAGTTTATGTCAAAATCAAACAGATATCAGAATATAAAATCAGATGACTACTAAATCCATTTACATAAGTAGCTAACAGGACTTGTACAGAATAGACTGAAGTCTTGACATCGAAGAGTCAGAGAAGAGATCGAAGTCCTGACACCAAAGTGTCAATAACAAAAGACACCGAAGTGTTATTAACCAAAGACACCGAAGTGTCAAACACCGGAGTGTCACAGAAGCAATTGCAGACCCTTTAGGCATGCCTATTTACCCACAACTAGGCCTTAATAGATTCAAAAATAGAAATGTCTAAAATTTAATTCATATATTAATCAATGTTTTCATACCAGGTATTCAAGCATATCACATTCTTACAGTTTTGAAAATAATTCAATGTTCCAAAGAAATAGAAAACAAAGCAGTCAAAGAAAAACTATAAAAAATTACTTACTGAATTAATTACAAAATTGACTGTCTAAATTACTTATAAAACCTCCCTTACTGCTTATTGCCTCAAAGTCCCAGCAATATCTAGAAGTGGTCGTTCTATGCGTTCCTCTATAACATTTAATACAAACACATATCACTATTGTGCATGATTATGAAGTTGTTTATGCACATTCATGTATACTGAATATGTATGATGCATGTTCATGACAAATTTCAGGTTTCTCATCCTTGAATCTTGTCATATTATCAACCATATGAAACCATACTCAATTTCATAATCTATATTTATCTCACAACCAACTTTCGGGTCAACTTTGCTCAATCATTCTCATCAGGAATGTGAGGTAATTTCATAGCACTTCCTACTGAAATGTTGTTCTCCAATGTCTTAAGTTTATAATGAAACCAAGATCATTCCATTTGGTTCAGTATGCTGAACGCTATACTCAAAAGATCTTAGACTGTACTTAAGCTTTAACAAAATTATTATCTCAAATTCCAATCAGGTTTTGAAATTCTTATATGTAGAATTAGAACTTAATCTCTTAATACAATTTGTATCCCTATGTCTCTAGGTTAATTCAAATCAAGAATCATCCCATTCGAAGCTCTATAGTTCAAGATATAAGCAAAATACCAAAATATGTTCAGTAAAATATTCTAGTTCATACTATTCCAACTAATTCCCTCACTTTGATTTGGTCAATCTTTTTCAATACCATTAATAAGGTTAAAAAATTTTATATAGCAGTATAAAAATGTGTTAGAAATCTATTGGTTCAAGTCTCATGTCATTTGGAGGTCAAATGACAAAGTTATGACCAAAAGAATCAAACATGATTTTGTCCTCAATCATATTGTAGCTATCTTGGGACAATTGGCATAACTTTTACTAGATATATCATATTGTGGTTTTTTTCTACAAGTTTGTAATAGGACTTAGAGATATACAACTTTTATGAAGACCTTGAAGAGAGATTTTGCCATATAGAGGTTTAAAATCTGGAATTTCCAAAAGTATAAATGGATCAGACGAACTGATTCAGCCTAAGATGAATTAGAATAAGGCATTCAGTCTAATATGAATAAGATGAAGGGATTCAATCTAAGATGCATCAGATGAAAGGATTCAGTCTAAAATGAATCAGATGAAGGGATTTGTATGGGGTCTTCCTCACATCACCGAAAGTTATAAGTCACTAACTACACTCTCCAAAGCATCTCCAACTGTTCCTACATCCATTCTAACATCACTTTCACTCATAATCTTCCCAAATTCACTTCTTCTAATGGAATATCACTCCTTAAACATTTAGTTACCAATTTGGTTGTATTAAACTCCCAAATCTCAACTTTTTCAACAGTCGTTTTCCCAAAAATCGCAATCTTCTTCTCTTATTCCTCATTCTTTCCAGACTTTCTCTTTTTTACACTAAATCATTTCTGCATCCCAATCTCATCTAATCCTCACTCCTTATCATAAACTCAATTCTATTCATTTCTATAGAAACTCAATGGATTCTCATATGATAACAACAAAAACAGAGTATGTTTATAAATCAACATTCATCATTTTCTGTACTCTTTATAATCACGGTTCAGTGATTTTCCAAACTTAAAAACTACTTCAACTCCATCTTATAACAGACCAATCATCACATATGCAGAGGCAACACATGCAGTATACCTAAAATTCTCATTCATGCTTTAGCTATTAAGCGTCTTCAATGTATAAACACCGAACTATTAACTATGTGATGAATAATTCAGTACACAAATCATAACAACCATATGGTACTTACTAGTTTAAACTCCAACTCTTCAAAATCACATGCAACCAATTGAACAAAATATTTTATGATGAAGACTTTGGGAGAATGTTTTTGGTATTGATAAAGAACAAAGCCAAATCGAAGTACCACCCAAGAGCTACATAAATTTTTTCCTTTTAAACACATGCTTATATGTCTTTTTAATTCATTGAGACATGGCTCTATTGCATGTGAGCCACTTGTCACCCATATAGAAGTGTTACATGTCAATATGCCATTTGTTTAATTTTCTTAATATCCGAAAATTTCCAGAAAAAATCCAAAAATTCCTAAATATATTGAAATGATTATAACATTCTCTAGATAATTTTCTGTCACCTAAAAACCACAACTCTCATATTAAATTAAAGTTTTAAAACCAATTATACCCAAAATTGTTAATGCATGCATGTACAATTATTTTTATGTGTCAAAAACACATATGCACTTATAAGCGAATACTCAATTATTCAAAGCATACAATGCACTGAAATTCCTTAATTTTCTAACCCCTAACACGGGGTGTTACATATGTTTCAATTAATAATTTCAACATGCAGACACTGGATTAATACTCTGTAAAAATCCATTTCGATCATATCAAGAATTATAATGAAACACATATGAGTTCACCACTCATCAAGACTGTGGTCCATAATAAGCAAATTCTAAAATATATGTTTTAAGACTAAGGTAGGCCTACTTTATAATTGAAAACGTACTTGATTCTAGATTCATTTAATAGTGCCATTATCGATAGTCGACTACTATCATGATATGAAACTCATCA
>JANSVA010086243.1:0-11199 GCA_025504915.1 Erythroxylum reticulatum
GAAAGCGGAACAAAACCGTGAGGTTGCGAGGTCGAATCGCAGCCAAAGCGGACAATTCTGATTAAGGTTGGATGCCGTGGTATCACCCGCAAACACACGCCGCAGTATCACCTGGAAACACCTACGGGTGGGGTGTGGGGTCCAACAGAGCAAAAATTCACACTTACTGAACTTGGAATACAACTGCTTCTCTCTCATTATTTGTAGAACCAATCTCAAATGCTCTGAATGTTCTTCTCTACACTTAGAATACACAAAGATGTCATTAATAAACACAACCACAAAGCGATCTAAATAAGGTTGAAATACCTTATTCATCAAGGCCACAAAAGTTGCTGTGCATCAGTCAATCCAAACAGCATCACCAAAAACTCGAAGTGCCCATATCTTATTTTAAATGCACCTTTTGGTACATTAGCCTCAGCTATTTTCAACTGATAATATCCCGATGTCAAGCCTAACTTTGTGAACACCTGAGCTCCTTGTAACTGATCAAGCAAATCATCAATCCTCGACAATGGGTATTTATTCTTAACTGTCACCTGATTCAATTGCTGATAATTAATACACCATCTCAGAGTTCCATCCTTCTTGTTTACAAATAATACCAAAGCTCCCCAAGGTGACACACTAGGCCTGATGAAACTCTTATCCAGAACTCTTGTAACTGGGTCTATAATTCCTTCAGTTCTGTAGCTGCCATCCTATATAGAGGAATTAATATAGGAGCAGTACTTGGAACAAGGTATATGGTAAACTTCAGCTCCCTTTATGGTAAACCCAGTAGTTCTACAAGAAACACATCTAGGAAATCCCTAATAACTTGAATATCCTGAATGGTTTGTTCATTTCGGGCATCAACTACGTGGGCCAGATAAGCCTCACATCCACCTCAGATCAATTTCAAAACACTTATGAATGAAATTAGTCGAGCTGGCACTATTTGACTAACTCCTTAAAACACCACTTTCAACTGATTAGGGGATTCAAGAACTATTTCCTTAGTATAATAGTTTATCACAACCCGATGAGCAGTGAGTCAATCCATGCCTAGAATAATATCTATTTCCTTTAACTGTATTACAATCAAATCAGTTTATAACTCTGCCTGATCAATCTGAACTATGCACCCTTTAAATGCCTTACTAATCACTATTATGCTACCCACTGGGGTACTCACCTCTAATCCATATTTTAGTATCTCTCTCTCACAGTGCAATCTAAATGACAGATGCGGTGTGATGAATGAATGTATAGATCTGGGATCTACCAATGCAAATGCTTCAAAATGAAAAACATTCAACACACTTGCTACCACATCTGGGGAGTTTTGTGCCTCTTGTCTGGTGATGCATAGACCCTGGCCTGGGACTGCGAATGGTTACTCGCACTTTAGTCTTAACACTAGGCCTTGTTGACTAAGTTCTGCCTCTACCTCTACCATTCTATATAGATCTGACAGCTCTACTCTTTTGAACCGTTGTCTCAGTCATTGATCCTCCTCTAACTCCAAACTTAGGTCTGAAAGTGTTAGGACAATCTTTGATCTAATGCTTTACAGCGCCATAATAGAAACAAGCTCCCGATAACCTCCAACACTTACCACCATATTTCTTACTATAGTGCTCAAAATTAGGCATCTGTTGTGACTGCCTAGAGGGCACTTGTCCTCTACGTCTACTAGTCTAAACAAATCCACCTTATGGTCAAAACCCAAATTGTTTCGATCTAGCTTGGAATCGAGACGATCTGTTTTTATGTTTATTGAAACTTGTACTAGAATCAGCCTAATATTCACAATGTCTCTTCACTTTAGACTCCTGTCTATACTCTCCCTGATCATCCTTCAACAACTATTTAATTTTGATCGAGGCTTTTTGGATCTTCGTAAAAGTACCCAAATTAGAAATAACTAGCCTCATTCTAATCTCCATATTTAACCCATCTTCAAACCTCCTACACTTGTCCTCCTCAGTTGGGATTAATGCAGTTGCATAACCCATTAATTCATTAAATTTTATCTCATACTTTGCTACTGAAAGACTTCCTTATTTCAGATCTAAAAATTCTTTCATCTTTTAATTCAGATAAATCTTCGGCTTGTAATTCTCTTTAAACACCTTCAAAAAATCTTCCCAAGTCAAACTACAAGGTCTTGTGGTACTGCCTGGTACAGTCTTCCACTACTGACATGTTAAACCTTACATAAATGAGACTGCATAATAAAATCTCTCATCTGACTCACAATCAATTTGATCAAACATTCTTTCAGTTCTCACTTGCTTACTTTCTACCTTAGCAGGGTATGTACTTCCATAGAAGTATAAAGCCCCCTACTTCTGAAGCTTATCATATCTCCTTTCCCTTAGAGGAGGGATTCTTAGAGTTATTTGTGCAAACTCAAGTATATGAGACTCTCTATTAGCTCCTACAGACTCCATGTTAGTTGACTCTCCTATAACAAAAATAGTCGTGGACACTAACTGAGTCTCTCACTATTTATCATGTATCAATATTCTTATTTGTCTATATGGATGCCAAACCATGCTTTAATACCAAAATTTTAACATCCTACTACTATAGAGTATATACCCAAACATCCAGAGGACATTCAAATACATATCCTATGACAATGGTATGTTAGATCAAACATAATCTCTTAAATGACATCATAAAGAATATACAATACTTAAAAACCTCAACACTTCATTTCATTCTTTGACAAAAGTTTATACTATATTCATTGAAAAAAGTATTCATAATCCTTATACAAAATATCTATATGACAAGAAATGAAAAATTACAATCTATATCTCCTCTAATGTTAGCTAGAACTTTGAACTATATCTTAATCGAAAATGTTCCTCTAGATAGGAACTACGTCTCATATCTTTACCTAAAAAGTCACGTTGGAATTTTTTGATGGGTTTTGCAAACTCAATACATGAACCATCATTGATGATCGCACTCAGATCAAATACACAAATATAACACAATCAACCAATTTCACATTCTTTCAAAACATGAATAACCTAATCAATCACATTATTATGGCATATCACTTAATCATCACAATTTCAGAAAAGATTTCATAATCATATACTTCATAATCATATGTATCCAAATGTAGATGCATATGAGACTCCAAATTATTTATTAATTGTTGTAACTGAATGTCTTTTAGATATAGATATAGATACTGGCCCATTGGACTCAGTCAGCTATAGAAATGGACTCAGTCAGATATAGAAATCACAGAGCAAAGCTCTATACGCATAATTCCAAGCTTAAAGCTCTTTAGATTGGCTACTCTAATCACGACACCTTTATTTGAACATGCATTTTATGAAATGCTTCAAATAACAGAATATGCCATGTATAGCTTCACTTATGATAAATAGACAAAATCTCATATTCATTAGACCTAAGTCCAACATTCAACTTTCATTGAGTATATAGATATCATTCAGAATTTAGATGAAAATTAAACACTTCCTATACATTCCCGAATATCAAACTCCTTGGACCATTAAAGTCTGGAATTCATAAATAAATTACAATCAATTAATTATCAGTTCAATATATAGAAATTAAACAGAAATAGAAGTAAATCAATCCTAATGATATTATCTAGGTTGACTCACAGTATGCTCTAATTTATACTATTGTCTAGATGGTTCGACAATCTCTAAATGGTGTTTGACTTAAGTGTCTAAAATCCTACAATTCATATATCATTCACATTAGAAAGTCGATCAATCAAATACATATTCATTTGCCCACATATATATATATGTTATGTTTAATGTATACTCAATTGTTTTTCTCGGGTCTGAAACCTTATTCAACTTTGTTAACTATTCAACATCATACTTTGTATACTACAATTTTGCAATCAGGTTTATCACTTTAAAATAGCTTGATTTACTCCAAATTCATCAATCATACTTTACACTTATCCTTAAACATTTCCATGATCAAAAAGCCTCTTATAATACATACATAAATGATACCTTAGATCTGAAATTTTTGCGAGCTAAATCTATACATTCATAAAAAATTTTCCAGAAACATATACTGATACATTCACCCAATTCTCAGTCAGAAATGCCCTAATTTCTTCACTACTCATTCATCTAAACTTAGATGCATTATCCAACATTATTTTCCTTGAAGTGTAATATCAATTAACAATTAAAACTTATCACAAATTTAACCAACTTTTCCAACATCAAATTATGTTTTTTTAAACCTTAATCAAGTCCAAATGCGTGATAGTTAAATACCTTATCCTTAATTGCTTCAAGAATCACACAAAAGAACACTTTCTTTACTTCTATGGAATTTCCACAATCATATGTGGCTTCCCACAATCGTGGGATGGGTTATCCAAAAGTTCTCATCCAATTCCTTTATTAGTTTTCCAGATTTTCTCAGGATAAGTTTGAGGTCAGTTTTGTGGCCATTATGACATAGAAAATGAAGATATTAGGCATTACTTTCTTCTAAAAACATGTTCCTATATCTATTAAATTTCTAATGAACTAAATTTCATATAATTTGGTTCAGTATTCTATAAGTTATACCCAAAATTATACAAACTATTCTCTAATAGTGACAGAATCCAAAAACTCAACTTCAAGCCAAAATTTGAAAAGTTTAGAGACATAATTAAACTCGAGGATAAGGAAAAGGATTAGTAGGAGGCCATTCAGAGATGATATCCAAATACGTTGTCATTTGTAGAGAATAGATCTTACAATCAGGAAGATGGTACTCTAATGAGGGTACAACAATTATATGTACATGATATAGGGGACCTAAAGAAAGAGATCTTAAAGGAAACTAACTTTTTAAATTATGCTATACATCTGAGTAGCACGAAATGTACTACACTCTGAAAGAACACAATTGGCGGAGAGGGATGTAGAAGGAAAAAGTAGAGTTCTTTTCCAAGTGTCTAAGCTGCCAATAGATAAAAGTAGAGGATCAGAAGCCTACGGGATTAATGTAGCTCCTCACTATCTAAAAAATAAAGTAGCAGAAGATAAACATGGACTTTATAGTTAGACTTCCATATAGTTAGAGTGGCCACAATGCTTTATAGGTGATAGTGGCTAGGTTAACAAAGTCTGCACATTATCCTTTAAATAGGTTAGTGCATGTTGGACCCCTAAATTTTTCTTTGAAGATTTGAAGTAGTAAATGAGAAGTTTGGATAGATTTAGGTTTTGCTTTGGTGTTTTGGTTGATGAGAGACTATGAAATGGGAAGAATTAGGGTGAAAGTGAAGTTGAATTGTGTAGTAAGTTGATAAAGAATATGTATATATGTGTATGTTCTGTTATTAGTGTTCATGATTAATCATGAATTATAATTTCTTTATGGATGATATTGAGTTGATAATGAGGAGTAAATGAAGTAGAAAAGATGATTTTGTTATGAGATGTGTTAAGGAAATATTTGGAGACAAAATTGGTAGTCGATCTGGAAAGTTGTAGCTTATTTTTCTAGCTTTCTAATGATATATAGTAGGGAAATTTTTTGACCTCTGGATTGAAAGTTATGGTCCTTAGAAAGGGAAATGTTTAAGAATATAAAGATGTATCGTCTGCAAAAGATGTATCATCTGTAATGATGTCACATCGTCTATGATGATGTCATTTCGTCTGTAAGGATGCATCGTCTGTAAAGATGTATCTTCTATAAAGACGTATCATCTTTGATGATGTCACATCATCTATGATGAAGTCATTTCATTTTAAGGTGCATCTTCTGTAAAGATGCATCATTTGTAAAGACGTATCATCTAGAATGACGTCATATCGTCTATGATGAATTCATTCTTCTTAAGAGATGCATCGTCTATAAAGATGCATCGTCTATAAAGATATATCAGCTGTGATGACGTCATATTGTCTGTGATGATGTTAATCATCTTAAGAGATGTATCATCTGTAAAGACGCTTCATCTTAAGAGTTGCATCGTCTTAAGTTGACCCCACATTTTGTTAAGACCTTGCTTCGTCTTAAGTTGACCCCGCATTGTCTTAAGACATTGCTTCATCTTAAGTTGACCCCGCTTTGTCATAAGAGTTGCATCATCTTAAGTTGACTTTGATTTGTCTTAAGTTGACTCGAGTTCGTCTGTCTTTGTTTCGTCTGCTTTTTGTTTCGTCTGCTTTGCTTCATCTACTCTTTGTTTTGTTTGCTTTGAATCGTCTGCTTTGCTTCATCTATATTTTGTTTCGTCTGCTCTTTGTTTTGTTTGCTTTGAATCGTCTACTTTGCTTCATCTATATTTTGTTTCATTTGCTCTTTGTTTTGTCTGCTTGGAATCATCTGCTTTGCTTCATATATATTTTGCTTCATCTGCTCTTTGTTTAGTCTGCTTTGCTTCATCTATATTTTGCTTCGTCTGCTTTGCTTCATCTGCTTTTTCATTTTGTCTACCTTTTGATTGGTTTCATCTAATCCTATCATCTGGTCCATTTTTTACCCTTCAGACGATTGAATTTGTCTTCAATGGTCTTCATAAAAGATGTAGATCTTGAAGCCCTCTTTCAAATAATCCAAAGAACACTTTGATTTGACATATGTAGAGAGAGTTACGACATTTGTCCAGAGATAGGTTCAATATGATTGAGGGAAAAATCATGTTTCATTCTTTCGGCTATAACCTTGTAATCCGACCTGAAAATGAAATGATTCTTGAACCGATAGTTTCTTAACACATTCTTTCCCTCAATAGAATTTGATAGCATTTAGTATTGATTTGAGAAAGATGAATTGAATCAAAGTAAGGGTATCGGTTGGAAGAGTATGAATGGGAGAAATTTAAGTATAGTGTACTATTTCAATATGAGAACAATCCAAAAAATGTTTAGGGCAATACTTTTGGAATTATTAACTGAATGGATTGATTTAGGTATTATTAGAAACTTAAGTCAAGGGAGAACATTTTTCTAGAAGAAAGAGTTATGTCAGAATGTTCAAAGATATTGTTGGCCAGACACTTAAGCATAAAAAGACATAAGGAAAAAATGGGAGGGCAAATGGGATATTTCTCACTCATTAAGGATATAATTGGAAGAAGAAGTGTTGTCTGGCATTTTAGAAGAAGCTAGATGCATGGATGAGAAAAGAGAGAAGAGAGAGAAGCATGAAAAAATGAAAGAGAGAAAGAAGAGAAAACAAGCTATGGTTTCAATTTTCTTAGCTTTCAAGAGAGAGTTTGAGGTTGTTCAAGAAGGGAAAAAAGTAGAGGAAGAGAAGAGCTTCCATTTGAGCCAAGGATCTCTTCATTTGGTGAAGAACCAAGGGGATCAAAGAGGCATATTTCAGTTAGATCATCTCACAGAGTACACTTTAAAGATACAACAGGAAGGAACCTTTGATACCTCAAGTTGTTTGCAAAGAGAATAGGCAAGTTGAGCAAGTCTCTAAGCAAGGGAAATCAAGGTGGGTAATATATTTATGGTTATTATGTAAATACGAAAAATCTTGCCTATGTCTGTATATGAAAAATCATTTTGTTTGAAATTGACTTGTTTGTAAATGATGATTTGCTTGAAATTGATTTAATTGAAATTGCTAAATTGTGAATTACTATGATGCATTCTAAGTTATGCATGGAAAGAAGTACGACATTTTGATATAATTGAATTGTGATTTTAATCATGTTATACCTTGTTATGGCATTTTGTGTAAATAAAAAGAAAGGAAAGAGCATGAAAAGTATGAAAGCATTTGATAAAATGATTTGAGCATGATTATGTGCTTCTGTTTGGGTGAGAGAGGAACCATTTTGTAGTCACATGCACGTTGACGTAAAGCCTTCTCCTAGCTACTCGCTTGTGGCACAAGAAATTCAAAAAGTGGATTCGTTTTGTTCACGGAGTAAACTTCAGTTTCTTTGTTTCATTTAATGGAACCCTCGAGCCAATTTTTTGTGCATTTGCATTTTGATATGTTAAGTTATGATGTAATTTGAGTGTTATGATTTGATGTTAAATTATATCCAATATGTCCTATACGATGATGTGTTGAATTATGGAATGCAAATTGGAATTGTAAAAGCCAAACTGTCATTTCTAGATTAAGATAAGAAGTTTATGTCTATATGAATGTACATATATATATATATATATATATGTTTAATTGTGTGGCTTGTTGCCAATGACTATAAATATATTAGCCACTTAGCTTCATAGGTCACCCCTCCATTCCCTCCTTAGGTGCAGAAAGAGGAGATTAGCAATCCTTGCAAGATATCGGGACTCCAAGATAGATAGAGACTTTTGTAATGAAATTAATTCAGGAATTTTTGTATTTTAGAATCATATCAAGCATAAGCATTCAATTATATCACTTGCATTTTGTATTTTGTATTTGTATTTTGTAATGAGCTCGTATAAAATTTGTTTGGATCCATTAATGAAATATGATTGAGTTTTGCCTGTGGTTTTCTAAAAAAAATTGTGATGTTGGTGTTTGGCTATTGTGAGCATGCCATCCTCATGGATCGACGGGCTTTATTTTGTCTTTAAATGTTTGGGTTCTGGAAACGGGATCCAATAGTGCATCTTTATGTGGATGAGATATTGAGACACTATGGTGCACTAATTTCTGTTGTCTTAGATCGTGACCCTAAGTTTACATCGAGATTTTGGCCAAGCCTACAGAATGGTTTAGGTATATGCTTGAAGTTTAGCATTGCCTTTTAACCCCAAATAGATGGACGACTAGAGAGGACTATCAAGACACTTAAGGATATGCATAGGTCCTATGTCATGGAGTTTAGCCAGAGTTAGGACCTGCACCTACCACTAATAGAGTTCATATATAAAAACAATTATTAGGCGAGCATTGACATGGCCCCTTATGAAGCAGTTTAGGGAAAAAAATTTAGAACTATGATATGTTGTGATAAGGTAAGTGGGAGGAAACTGATAGGTCCCAAACTTGTAAAGGTGAAAACAAATAAAATTCAAGTTATTCAGACAAATTAATGATAGCCTAGGATAGGCAGATAAGCTATACAGATAATTTCCATAGGGATCTTGAATTTGAAATCGGAGATAGAGTATTTCTTAAGATTTCCCTGGGAAACGCGATAAACTAAGTCCATGTTATATGGGATGACATTAGATCACAAAAAGAATTGGGTTAGTTGTGTATTGATTGAAACTACCAGATGAACTCGCGAGGATTCATAATGTCTTCCATATGTCTATGCTTCGCAAGTACCTGGTGGACCCTTTGTATGTAGACATAACCGGAGAACCTAAAGGAAGATTTGACTTTTAAGGAAAAACCAGTACAGATCCTTGACTGTAGAGAATAAGTTTTGCGTAATAAGATCATTCCTTTTCTAAAGGTACTGTGGATGAATCACATTATAGAGGAAGTGAGATGGGAGCCGAATTAGCAGATGCTTGTATTGTATCCCCACTTGTTTTAAATATGTATGCTTAGTGAAATTCGGAGAATGAAATTTGTATAAGGAGTTGGTTGTAAAACCCCGAACCTTTCCATTCATTGAATATAAATTTTTATTTTTAGTAAATAGTATTTTTGAACGAATAATGAATTTGAGTGAATAGTGATTTTTAGGGGACCTTACCCCGAATTATTGAAAATTATCCTAAATAGGTATTAGATTCTAATGATATTGATATTGATCAAAAAATAAGTCTGATCGAATGGATTCCAAGAGTTTTGAATGTTTAGGACTAAAATGCCATTTTTGGAAAATAATGGGTATTAATGATTTTAAACCTATTCGATTTTTTAATGCATCCAATCAATAAGTATTGACCTTAATTAGAGTATTTCATGGTCAATTTGATAAAAAAATGTTTATGGAATATTTTAGAATTTAATTTGGTTAGTTGGCGAATTAAATTCATTAAAGGGCAATTTTGTCTCTTTGTATAAAATTTAATGGATTAATGAGCCATTACAGTGGACCAATTAGAGAGTGACGTTTGTAGAATTGATGGGGACTATAAAAAGCAAAAATTAAGACAAAGATGCTTCATTCTTTAACATAACTGTGAGAGACCAAAAATAAAAGAGAAAGAAGAGAAACAAGGGTGACTTACGCCCAAGGAGAAGAGGAAGAATAGGGCTTCAATTTTTGATGGAGATTGGAAGAGAACTTGATCAAGTAAAGGTGCTTAACAATTACCTAAATAATTAAAGGAAAAGTAGAAAGTTTGACTTTCAAGGAGGAACTAGTACATATCCTCGACCTTAGAGAAAAAGTTTTGCATAATAAGATCATTCCTTTAGTAAAGGAACTGTGGAGGAATCACGATGTAGAGGAAGCTACATGGTAGCTTGAGCAACAGATGTATTGATAGTTTTAGGTTGTGTGATGTTTTAGTAGGCATGTTAGTATGTTTTTATTTTTTAATTAATTGATTCATGCATGTTTAGGTTTAGAATTATGTCAGTTGGTTTGATATTTGTGTTTTAAGTGTGATAGAGGTTAAAGCATACTATTAAGCTTTAATTTTATGTGTTTTAGGTGCTTTGATGTGTTTGTTAGTTTTTGAGATCAAATATAGAAAAATAGAGAAGATTAGGAGGAAGCCTAGAGGAGGACCATGGCCATGATTATGATAGAAGTTGATTTAGTCGTGCCCTGTGCGATGAAAGACTCGAATTGACTTCCCGAACTTAATTTTTTGTAGGTTATTTTGGGCCCGAATAAAACCTAGTCTTTACCTTAAAAAGCCCTAAGACTATAAAAGACAAAAGAATGACTTGGAAGGGAGGGTCTCCATTTGCTACATTGGGAAAAAAGTTAAGGGAGAGGAAGGAGGAAGAGAGAGAAGAGAAGAGAGAAGGTGTAGCTTTAACTACTGCTTCAACCTCCAGTCCTCCCAAGTTATTTATCTTCTTTCCAACTTTTATTTCATTTATTTGATAGATGAGATGGAATTGCTGATGATGAACCTTTTTTTAAGGATGTTCTGACTTATTTTAGGGAATTATACTATATTTAATGTTAATCAGTTGCTTTTGTTGTTAATGATACGAGGTGTTATGATTGTTTGTTCCGATTGCATGCTTTGGTCATAAGTCGAGAGAGTGAACCGAATGCAAAACTATTAGGTTGGCTAATGAGAGTTAAAAAATATAATAGACCATGCAAATAATCAAATTAGTAATTATACAAAAAGAGATCTC
>JANSVA010086254.1:0-11199 GCA_025504915.1 Erythroxylum reticulatum
CATAAATGAATCCTTATAATTGTGCTAAGTTATTAATGTGTGTGCAATGTGTGTATTGCATAATGTTGATGTGCAGGGTAAACGTCCGCATCCAGACGTTTCTAGATCATAAAAGCTAATGCTAATCTGGAGCATACTATGAGTAAACCTAGATGGTCATACTTTTCTGATTGTTTTGTTTATGTATTATGGATTGAATGATTATGAAATGTAAATGTGGTTGTACTGATTCTAGACATTGAATGTCCGAGGAGTTTGATACATGTGAAAATCCTTGAATGTGAATTAGACTAAATAAGTGATTCTCAACTTTAATGTTGAATCCCAAGGTCCGATGACAAATGTGAATTAGAATGTGATAGCAAATATGATTGTGTGATATTGAGCATTTTCAATTGACTGAATAAATGTGATGTATTTCATTTCATGAATGCATAAAATATAAAGGAAGTTGTGACCAGAGTAGCCACTGAAAAAGAGCTTAAAGCTCATAAAGTGAAAAAGAGCTTAATGCTTAGAATATGAATGTGATTAAGAGCCAAAGGCTCACTGTGTAAAATGAGCCCAATATCTCCAATGGAGATAGGACAATTATCAATGAGCCCGATATCTACAATAGATATGGGATAGTTGTAGACACTCGGTCCCAACAATAATAATTGAGAGTAAGTCTCATGAGCACCGCATATGCATGATTTAAATAGTTTGAATGATTTCTGAACATGATAACTGTTTGAATGATCGAAATGATTATAAATGAAAAGATGTGAATTATGTGTTTATAAGTGTTGATATGTGTTATGTGATTGAGTGAGCCATCGAGGATGGTCACTCACTGAGTTTGTAAAACTTACCAAAAATTTTCAATATCTTTTCAAGCTCAGAAGAGTTACCCCATCAGGCAAACGGGAGTATAACCACTGCATTCAAGTAAGAGATAGAGGTCAGGATTAGTTTGCGTCTGCATAGAATTTTCCATTAATTTTTGTATTAAAGAATGTATTCTGAAATTATTGTACAATGTGTATGCGAATGCATTTATATTATAATGACGTTATGATTGTAAGTGTTTTGTATTTTTTATGGGCCCTAGTGATTAATAAAATTATGATGATTTGAAAAATGTTGGTAACATTTGTGAATGGAAATGTTTAAGAACAAAAAAGTAGGCCTAATTTGATTCTTGTTTTTCGCATATGTGTATGATAAATTTAAAAAATTTGTACTAAGTTTCGAGTGTTTGACTGTTCTAGCATGCCGCCCTTATAGGGTACGTGTTCAGATATCACTTAGGATTTCGGGTATATGTCTTACAAATGGGGTGCTACATTTTGGTATCAGAGCCTAAGTGTCAAGTTATATGCATTTTGGTATCAGAGCCTAAGTGTCAAGTTATATGCATTTTTGTTGGACCCCGTTTCCAGAGTCCATCTATCCGGAGTCATGAAATGTGAGCGTAATCCAATGAAATCTCCTTAACCAATATCAGGTCATCTTCATGCATTGATATCATAAATGTTGGGTCCCCTAGGTCCCGGTAGGTGAGTTCGCTATGGCAAGCTTTATGTTTCGCCACGGTGAACAAATGAGAACTTCTGCAGAGACCTTTTGGGAAAAGTTCGCCACGAAAAACTCTTGACTTTGCTGCAGTAAAGTTCCCATATTAAACCCAAGCATCTCTCGGGATAAATACACCGCTGTAAGAAGATTGAATTCGTCGGGGCGAAGATGCAAAATTAACCATACTAACACCTTTCAGGAAAGGTTCACTCAAGAGCCTTCCCTAGGTTTCTCCATCTATCCTAACCTTACTTTCACTCTAACTTTTCCAAATTTCACTTCCTCTAATGCAACATCATTTCATGAAAATTCAACTACCAACATTATTTCACAAAACTCTCTAGTCTCTACTCATTTGATTCCTTACTTACCACTAATTCTCATCCTTCACAAATTCCTATTTTCTTTTCCATAACACATCTCACTTATATGTAACAACAATTTGTATTGAAAATTTATCATCTCAAATCGATAACTTCGTTAAGCATACTTAATGTCAACTCAACCTCATCCATACACAAACTTATATTTCATTAACCTCAAACGGAAAGAGTTTTACAAAGCTTTAATGGGCATTTCAAGCCACAATACATCAATGTCTAAAAATCTCAAAATACAAAAGTTACATGAACTAATAATCCTTGAAATGCAACTAAAGTCTTGTTTTACAAATTATACCTTAAAATACAAAACATGTAGAATTCGGAGGAATGCCTTGACTCTTGATCACTCGATCTCATTTTCTTCACCTAAAGATGGGATGGAAGGGGGTGAGATGAAGGCTCGTAGGTAACAAGTTTATAATGGAGAAACAAGCAAAACCTTGAAAATATTCATTTGTCATAGAAAGTTCATATTGAATTTATAAAGCACATGTTTTTCAAATTCTCGTCATGTAATCCAATTCATAACCAACACAATTTGTGCATTCATCAACTTGTTCACAAAATAATAAACACATAAGCACATCAGAATAGTTTGGGTAGCTACAAAACAGAATGTACTATACATTTTCACATAATATTCCTGTGTAGCTGTGAACAGAACGTACTACCTTAATCCCACATAATGGTCTTACGTAGCCCTAAATTTATGGGAGTCTATAAAGGAGCTCCATGCTAATAACGGGCAGGTGGGAGAAGCCTTTTGTGAAGGTGTACTTAAGTTAACTTGGAGGATCACCACAAACCCATATAACATGTATTTCATGACTTGAAAATAGATTTCCCAAATGGCACATTTTGAAAACATGATTTTTCTTGACATTTTGCAATTTTTCTTGACATTTTGCCATAAAGGCATGTTTCAGAAACACAATTATTCAAGAACATGAATTTCTATCAACCAATTTCATATACTAAACATATAACAATTTCTCTATTTAAAAGAAATAATGCAACAATTATGAAGCAATTTGAAATCATTTTATTCTTTTGCTTTAAAAGAAAACATTCATGGCTTAGTAACTCTATCATAAACATGAAACCCACCTTAAAAATCCTTGCTTAAACCTTGCTGAAAAATGCCTCTCCTCTTGATCTTCTTTCCTTCCTTGATTCCCTTTATCAATGAAAAAATTTTCCATTCAATAGGAATACAATTTGAGGAACCATATATAGCATATTCACTAAGATAAATTTTAAATACTCAAACTCTTCCAAAAGTCCAAACCTTTGGGTCAATTTTCCATGATCATTCTGATTAGGTAAATAAAGAAATTTGGCAACACTTCCTTCTAAAAAAATGTTCTTTATTGTCTTAAGTTTCTAATGACATCAAAATCATTCAATTTGGTTTCGAAATCTGAAAGTTATGTCCCAAACATATTTGTATTGTTCTTATGCTGAAATAGTATTATGTGTTCAACTTCCATCCAAATATTGAAATTCTTATATACTGAATTAAAACTCGATTTCATCAGACAATTTGTAGCCATGTGCTTCTAGTTTACCCCAAATTAAAAATCACTCCATTTAGATAACTACAGAACAATTTATTGTCAAAATACCAAATCATGTTTGTGCAAGAAAGTTGACTTCGCCGCGATAAAGTTAGAAGTTTGCCGCTGGAAACTGTGTATGCTTCTGGACAAGTTCGCCAAGTTATCATCAAAATACCAAAGCATGTTTCTGCAAGAAAATTGATTTTGCTGCAGCGAATTTAGAGGTTCATCACTGGAAACCGTGTATGCTTCTGGACAAGTTCGCCGACGAACTTGTCCAGAAGCATACATGGTTTCCATCCCTCATCCCATTTTCTAGAATTTTCACATCCAACATCCTACACCTAACTTATCTTATACAAAAATCATCCTTTCTACTTCATTTACTCTTCATTCTCTACTCCAAATCAACTCATTATCATCCATAAACAAATTATAGTCTATGATTGATCATGAACGCTAATAATAGAACATACATATATATGCACATTCATCATCAACTTGCTACACATATTCAACTTCATTTTCCCTTTCATTTCACTTCTAACTATCACCAAATATGATTCATTCAACAAATCAAGAATGGTTAATGCTTATACTTACTTGTTTAGCTCCAAGATCTTCAAACTCTTCAAGATCTCTCTCTTGAAAGCTAAGAAAATGGAACCCTAGCTTGTTTTTCTCTGCTTCTTCTTTTCTTCTCTTCTTCTCTTCGTATTTTTCTTCTCTTCTTCCCCTCACTCACGTTTTCTTCTTCTTCCAAATGCAAGACACCTTTGTTTCTTCCCTTAATACCCTTAATGAGTGTCCAATGTCCATTTTACCCTTCCTTATATGCCTTATGCTCTTTATCCTTAAGTGAACTACCAAAAATACCTTTATATAATCTTACTACCTTAACACTTTAATTCAATTAACCTATTTCATATAATCTTACTAACATTAACATAATAATTAACTCCATAAAATAATCCTATAAAGACCTCATAATTAATTTAAATCATTCTTATTCATCAAGAAAAAAAATTGGGGGCCAACAATTTTAGTCATGTTATAGCAGACAGTATCAACTGATCCCTAGTCTGAGTTGCATGTGTATGAGTCACACACATAAGCATATGCTAAGAGTTTGAGCTAATAAAATTAGTGGTAAGAATGATGCTCTTTCAGAATGTGAGAAAATAAAAGTTGTGGATAATTAGAAATGGGAAATAGTTTATGGTTACATATGATAAATAATAATTCAATGCAATTGTACTGGAGGATGTATTATTGAATATGACACCAATATTGTACTGTGGTGATATATCTCTGAATGTGATATATAAGTGAATGTATTTTCATGGATTATTTAAGAAAAATAAGGATATAAGTAGAAATGATGAGACTAAAGTTTACAAGCAGAATGTAATGAAAACATAAATTTTTTATGATCTTAAGAAGATGAATTTGGAATCGAAATGGTTGTTTGATTAATGTGACAAGATTTATGATCCATTGTAAGAAAATATTAGAGGAATTAAGATTAGAATTTCATAATGATTATGCATCAATAATTCTAAATTGATTAAGGTTATATTTATGGAAGATGAAATAAATGATATTGGGAAGATGAGATAGAAATGAGGAAAGAATCAAAGGGGAATGGAGTAGACATAAATGACTGTACATGAGATTAATGATATGTAGTTAAGAGAAAGTTAAAAATGCATATAAGATAGGATTTTATGTATGAATGAGATTAAGAAGAAAAAAAAGATGAATCAAATGAAAAGAGTTAATGCAATCAATATGGTATTTGAACTATTATGAAATGATGTAGCATTAAAAGAGGTAAATTCTGAAAAAAATTAGAGTAGAATTCATGTTAGCATGTGTGTTAATGCGGGGAAGAAAGTGAAGGGCATGATCGTGACATAGTCTCTATGATCGAGGATAGGCGTAAAAGGAGAAATGTTGTCCAAAATCAAATAAGGTTAAGGTATGTTTAGCATAATTTATTAATTAGTGAATTGTCATAAATACATCTCTAGATAACATGTAATGATCTTAATGGTATATACCAAAGTATAAGAGTAAATGAATATGTTTACTATTCCATTGAGTTCTATTATAAGGAATATACTAATCGTGTAAGATATGATAGAAATTGCTCTTAGTGAGAGATTAGGAATAGCTGGAATAGATCTTTTTGAAGTACTAAGAATGGCTAATAAGCAACAATGAAAACAGTTAATTGATAAAGATTACATGAACAGTATAGATGATAGTAGTAAGAAATCTTCTTTCAAAGAAGAATCTTGCTAAATTAGTTTAAGCAAACCAGATGGTTTAATTTTTAAGAATGATCAATGAAGGAACAAATCATAAGTGAATTTTCATTGAGTCAAAAGAGAATTTTAGAGTCCTATTGCTAACGGAGACTCAAGTATAAGATGTAGAATATGTTATTGAGAGTGTATATATTTTGTTGATGTAAAGTGTCCAACTACGTGAGTGGATTCTTGAATTTGAGGCGACACTATTGTAAATGTGAGGGAAATTTAGGTCTACATTATATTCTATGCAAATATGTGCAGGAGATATAAATTAGATCTAAGGAATGTGTTACCAACATAGGAAGTTGAGATTGCAAATAAATTGAAATGTGTGGAGAAACTAGTATGAGTGAACACACATTAGAATAAGTCAATGTGAAATCAGATAAAATTGAATGAATTGAGAAAATTATTCAAGAAAAGGAGTCAGTTAGGAAAATTGAAAATAACATGAGATAATATTACCTCATTGAGGAATTAGTTACTTAAGAAATTACAAGAAACTAATCATAAGCACATAGAGTTTTGGTAATATATGTTTGAGTTAACAATGACCCCGATAGTATCATGGAATTGAAAAATAAAATGACCCAAATTTTGCTTGGATCAATTAGCGACTATGATCATAAATGATATATTGAATGTATTCAAAACAATTGAGAAGAATATTTTGAAAACACGAGCAAATCTTACATATTATGAAGGTAGAAACAATTATATGCCAAGTTCACTAGGAGTGAATCTTAGTTTGATTGAATAAAATGCTGGGTTGTATAGTATCTGAGCATAGCATATTGGGAGACCCAAGAAAATAAAGGTAGTGATGAAGTGAGAAACTCCAAGGCATATAGGAGAGATCTGAAATTTTCTAGAATTAGCTAAAAATTGGCCACTACCAAAAGTTGTGAGGAGATTTTTACTGATTTTAGCCTTTGACAAAAATGTCTGAGAAAAAACAGGTAAATCGTATGACTGTTGAATGTTTTCAAAAAAGAGAGTTTTGTGGAATTATAACACCAATATTAACTATATCGTTTGGATTTGTAGATTTTGTAGTATACAATTATGTTTCACACCTGAGATTAGAATGAAATCTAATGCAACATAATAAAGTGAATTCATATGCATCTAATGCAGCATAATAAAGTGAATTCATATGCATTGAGACAATTAAAATCTCATGAGTTGATTATTTGATACATGTTTTGAAACTCTCTACAATAATAATCGTTTTAATAGCTTGGAGACATTATATGTATAGTGAAACATTTCGGATCTATATGTAGATATACAGATCATTTAAGTTTAAGGTAATTATTAAGTTTGAAAGAACTAAATATAAGACCAAGACAATAAATAGAACTACTGAAAGATTAAGATTATGTAAATGAGTACTTCTCAGTAAAGCTAATGATGTATTTGATGTATTAAACAGAAAATTCAATAACGATGTAACATAAATTCAAATATTGAGCTTACAAAACATAGTGCAATAAAGAACATATAATGTCAAGTTAAATTTAGGGCAAAATGAAGTATTATTAGTTATATTAAAATTTAAGATCAGTTTCACGTGAAAAGATTAGCAAAGCCTAAATTGAAGATTTTGAATTCAAAAAAATAAGATACTTTGTGATTGAAATAAGAAGTATGTGTGCATGATAAAGATGATTGAGCAAAGAGATTGTTAATGAAAGCACAAATAACAACTTATGCTATACATCTTAGTAGGAATACGTCGAAACAACATTTAGCGGCTAAGAATGTAGAATCAAGTGACCAAATGTTTGAATTACCTACAGTCTTAACTGTTGGAGATATGCTTAAAGCTTATATTTTGGAGTTCATAGGAACATGAGATCAATGTATAGTTCTAATTGACTTCAAGCATAAAAACCATTATCATAATGATATCATTAGAATACTGTATGACGCTTTATATGATAAAAAGAGTCATTCGCCCTTACATTGAAATGAAGAGGGCCAAAAAAATGGATAAAGGCCATAATTGGTTCGAGATATTGTTGATAAGTGAAATTGATCTGTGTTAGAAATAAATGACTCAAGAAAGATAGATGAATTAGGTAGAACATCGAAGATGTGGAATATAGTGAGATAGACCTAAGACTTAAATGTATTAACACTGAAGAGATGTGAATTACTAAGTAAAAGATGAATTGTTTCTGAGAGTATTACCTTAGTAAGGTGTGCTTAAGTTACAAAGAAAAGGGAGCTAAGCTCGAACTGTATTGGTCCATATGAAGTTATTGAGAGCATAAGACCATTAACTTAAGTTAATCTTACCAATAATGATATATCAGATTTACCTTGTGTTACATAGGAGTATGTTAAGAAATATCAATACGATCTGACATAGATGTAATGTTAACACAAGAAGTAGAATTTGGGAATAATCTGAGATATGTTAAGGAACCAGTTAAGATAGTAAATGACTAAATAAGTGATTGAAAGACCTAGTGAGTCTATTGACTATGGTAATTTGGAAGACATTACTCGAGTGATGAAGTTAAATAGGAAATGGAGGAGCATATGAGGAAACAATACCCCTTCCTTTTTGATCAGTCAGATAAGAATTTTGAGGACGAAATTTATTAAAGAGGAGAAATGTAACATCCTATTTCCATATTAAGAGTTAGAACCCTAGATTTTAGTAATCGAGAAAATATCAATGACAGATTAGGAAACTGCATTTTATGCTCATGCATAGTGTTAGTATACACAGATGTGAATTTGATTATTGTGCACATTACAATGCAATCTACATGCATTCATTGACATTTTTCGGTTATAATTGTTTATGAATGTGATTATATTGAGAATTGTGATTTTTATATGTTAAAACTAATTTGGAGAGTGTATTTAGTGATTTAGAATTTTTGGTGAATTTTAAGAAATTTTCTGAAATTTTGGGTAATTTTTGGACTAAGAAAAATGCCAAGTGGTAAGATAAATCATAAATGGTAATAGAATTAACTGTCAAATGAAAATGGAAATTTTGATAAATGACTTTGGGATTTATTTACAAGTGTCATTGAAAATTTAGAGACAACTGGATTAGAAATTGGAGACAAATATACTAGTTTTTAATAAGTGTCCATATGGGACCGTAAGAAGGTGACAAGTGGCAGTGACAAGGGTCACTACCACTCACCACTCCTCTCTCTCACGTTTTTTTCAATTAAAAGACCAAGTTGTTTCTTTTTTTTGTCTTGCTTTCTTCTCTTCTACATGACCTTCTCCATGTTCTTCAAGCTCTTCTCCTTCTTCATGAATTTTGTTGCCAACCTTCACCAATGTTGAAACTAGCTTTCTCATCTTTCACTTGCCACTTCCACCATATTGTCTTCTTAATTTGCCATAAGAAAAACTTAAACCTTCTAACCTCCATAAAGATCGTATAAATCTTGGGAGATAGGGCTAAGTGTTGTTTTTCAAGATTTAAATCTAAACCAAGTAAGTTATGCTTTAAATATCATAGTTATGGTTAAATGAAGCTAAAATGATGAGTACATTGAGATTTGATGACTTGATTATGCAATGTTTATGTGTGTGTCATGGGTAATGAAAAACATTGACGTAAATGTCTTGATCTAGGATATGTATGATGAGTAATAATTCATATATTGTTATAAATATGTTTTTGAGGTGGAAGGATCGTCATAATGGTGTTAGGATGAGTGCAGAAAATTGTTGATGAATGGTATATGCATATGTTTTGTTTTTGAGTTAATGACCAAATATAGATCATGATTTATGTGTGAATGATATTGATTTGGAATGGAGTTAAGAATGAAGAGTAAATGAAGTAGAAAAAGTAATCTTTGTACAAGTTGTGTCAGGTGTAAAATCTGGAAAATTGAAAGATGAGTCATGTTTTATGTTTCTGCGGAAGTAGAACAAGTGATCTTTTTATAATCCTTTCAAAACAACATCAAAAGCTATAAACTTTCATGGATAGGTAGAAATAAATGTGTTAGGAATCTATTGGTCCAACAATCATTTCATTTGGAAGTCGAATAACAAGGTTATGGCCAAAAGAGTCAAACAAGGTTTTGTCCTCAATAATATTGAACTTGTTTCGGGACAAATTGGCATAACTTTCTCTATAGATGTCGAATTAAGGTCATCATAAGAGCACTTTGAGATCTACAACTTCTATGAAGACATCAAAGCGAGATTTTTTCATCTAAAGGGTCAGAAATGGACCTGACAATAGGCCAGACGATTCAGTCTACAGTGGATAAAAAGGAAGGTTTCAGTCTAAGACCTATTTTGGAACAATTAGCATAACTTCCTCTAAAGATATTGGATCAGGGTCATTCTTAGAAGGCTTGAAAGAGGACTTCAAGATCTACAACTTTCATGAATACCTTGAGATAGATTCTATCATCTAGAGGGTCAAAATTGGACCAAACAATTATGTCTATAGTGCATAAGAAGATGGTTCAGTATACAGTGCATAAGAAGATGATTCAACCTATAGTGCATAAGGAGATGATTCAATCTACAGTGCGTAAGAAGATGATTCAGTCTATAGTACATAAGAAGATGGTTCAGTCTATAATGCATAAGAAGATGATTCAGCCTACAGTGCATAAGAAGATGGTTCAGTCTACAGTGCATAAGAAGATGATTCTTCCTATGATTCAGTCTACAGTGCATAAGAAGATGGTTCGGTCTACAGTGGATAAGAAGGAAGGTTTCTACAGAGTCTTCCTCACATCACCAAAGTTCTGAATCACTAACTACACTCTCTAGAGCACCTCCACTTATAAAGATCATAACTTTCGACTCCAATGTCCAAAAATTTCATACTATATACCTTTGGAAAGTTAGAAAGATAAGCTACAACTTTCGAGAAGACAACTTTGTCTAATTTAGCTTAGATCAATACAATTTTTCTCCTGATGTCAGAGTATAAAATTTACCTCTATGGAAAACTTGAAATTTACATTGTGCGAACTTAGAATGTCCTGAGCATAACCATTCAACTACCAAATTGACTTCATTAAACTCTCAAATCTCAACTAATTTGATTTATCACATTCAACTACATCTGATCGGTTATAATTCATATATATATATATATCATTCAGCTACTAAATTGACTTCATTAAACTCTCAAATCTCAACCCATTTGACTCATCACATTCAACTACATCTGATCGGTCATAATTCCTCTCTTTCTTTTCCATAACATCTCACTTATGTGTGTATACATATATATATGTATATGTATATGTATATGTATATATGTATATGTATATGTATATGTATATGTATATGTATATGTATATGTATATGTATATATATATGTATATGTATATGTATATGTATATGTATATGTATATGTATATG
>JANSVA010086264.1:0-11199 GCA_025504915.1 Erythroxylum reticulatum
AACTAGTCATAAGGTACCATGATTCTTTTGTAAGTAATATACATATACATGGAGATGTATGGGAAACATGTATATTATTAGAATTTAAAATAATCGATTCACAATTGAATTATTAAGTTGGTTGCTTAATTATAGTTTAGACTGTAGTGTTGCAATTTATCTCCGTGCAAGTAAACTCCTTATTTCAAGGGAATGATGACTTTTATATCATGATAGTAGTTGACTATCGATAATGGCACTATTAAATGAATCTAGAATCACGTATGTTTTAAATAATAAAGTAGGTCGTTACTTTAATCTTAAAACATACACCTTAGTATTCTTTTATTGCAAACCACAATCTTGATGAGTGGTAAACTCATATGTGTTTTATTATAATTCTTGATATGATCATAATGGATTTTTACAGAGTATCAATCCAGAGTCTGCATGTTAGAATTATTAATTGAAACATGTATTAGGGAACATTCATTCAAATAAAGAGTTTATAGTGATATCATCACTTTTAGATGTTTTATGGAGATTGGTGATTAAACTGACACCAATAGTTTGATGGACTAGCTACCCATGAAGTCTTAATACCTAGATAAGATCTTGTGTATTAATTATCATATAAAGTAAAACGGGAGATCTAGAAGGAAAAGTCAACATAAGGGCAAAATGGTAATTTTACCCTTTATTGTATGGATGGCTGTAATATGGTTCATAATAGAGTTTGCAATTAGACATCTTATTTGAAACATGTTTTCTCATAATATTTAGTAATTAAAGAGTTCAACTAATTGTCTTTAATGGAATGACATTTGGTTAATAATCTGAAATTAATTATAATGAGATTAGATTAATTTCATATTTATTGGAGCTTGAATTATATAAGTCCAATTAGATTCCACACTTGGCTTCTAGGAATGTTATTAAGCAAAGTAAGAAATATAAATAAAGGTTACCGGAAATAAGAAAGAAGAAAGGACCGAATTAGATTTGAAATAATAATACCGGAACAATTTAATTAAGAGTTAATTAAATTGAGTTTTAAAGCCTATGATTAAATGTTAGGTTTGCACTAATTAATTGTTAATTAGAAGCCCAAATGAACATTTAATATTGGGCTAGACTTTGGTTTGGTTTGATTAATTAGATTTATTAAATTGAAACAAAGTTATTAAAGATAAAAGGAGGGAAATTTTTTGTTTTATAGCTAAATGTGCAGGTGCACATTTAGCATTGAACTGCTAAATTTAAGATGGTTTTTATCATGCGTCATCATCATTAAATTGAGTAATGATCTTATCATTAAACGGTTTAATGGTTGTCTTTTAATGATGGCATATAGCCTTTTAGCATTTATTCGATTAAAGAAGGAGGAGGTGCATTTGATGTACTCTCTCCCTTCTTTCATCTTATAATAAAAAATGAGAGGGTCTCATTTAGGTTATTGATCTTTTCATATAGCCATCTGAAACAAATGAGAGTCTCATTTGTTGGTTTGTTTAATTTTGATTAAAGAATGAGGTGATGCATTGAATGCACATCACTTCTTTCTTTCATCTTTAACTGAAATTGAGAGAAAGAGAAGAAGGTGTGGTTGCATTTTTTACTCACTCTCTTCTCTCTTACATGAGCTAGCCGAAACTTGAATGAGAGGAGCCTCATTTTTGGCTTCTTTCAACTAAGGAAAATCTCTTCAAGATTTCTTCTCCTTTCCTACCAAAGGATCTTATTAACCAAGTTGTTCAAGGAGAACAAGTGGTAGATCTGATTGGTCGATGATACAAAAACAAGGAGAGGATATAAAAGCGAGGAGTCAAAGCTGTAGCAAGGAGTCGGTATAATTTCCATCTTGTTCTTATGTTAATTATTTTCCTTATACCGTATCATGTATGGCTTAATCATGTTGATTTGGTTATTAAACTTCCATTGCGTTTTGATTTCGGAAAAGTTTTTGAAATCTACCGTTTTAGCCGAATCAAGTATGCTTTTGTTTTCGATCCAATAATGAGCATCTGAGAATTATTCTGCGGACTTTAAAGGATAAACAACTTTATACCAAGTTCAGTAAATGTGAATTTTAGCTTGATGAAATTTCTTTCCTTAGTCATGTCATATTAGCAGATGAGATTAGAGTTGATCCTAAGAAGATAGAAGCCATTCTAAAATGAAAGTCACCTAAGAATGCTATAGAGATCAGAAGTTTTTTAGGTTTGGCAGGATACTATAGAAGATTTGTTAAGGGATTCTCCATAATCGCAACACCTTTGACCAAGTTACTTAAAAAAAAGTAAAAATTTTATGGAGTTATGAGTGTAAACAAGGTTTTGAGAAGTTAAAGGCCATATTGACTAAAGCACATGTTCTTACATAACTTGTACTTGGTAGAGACTTTGAGATTTACAGTGATACCTCGCATAACATGCTTAGATGTGTACTCATATAAGAGGGAAAGGTAGTTACTTATACTTCTAAGAAACTTAAGCCTTATTAAAGGAATCACCCGATCTACGATTTAGAGTTAGTAACCATAGTCTTTGCTTTGAAGATTTTATGGCATTACTTATATGGAGAGAAATGCTATATTTATATAGATCACAAAAGTTTTAAATATTTTCCTACACAGAAAGAGTTAAACTTAAGGCAAAGAAGATGGATAGAGTTGATTAAAGATTATGATCACATCATTGACTATCATCTACGAAAAACAAATGTAGTAGTCGATGCTCTTAGTAGGAAATCATTATCAACTTTAAGAGCAATGAATGCTAGATTATCAATATCCAATTATGGAGCAATTGTATCTGAGTTGAGACTCAAACCAAACTTATTACAACAAGTCAAGGAAGCACAAAAATAAGATGAAAAGCTAGTTACCATTCTTAAACAGATTCAGAAGGGGAAGTATAGTGAATGTGCTGTCAAAAAGGATGGCTACTTGTATTACAAAGATAGAATATGTGTCCCTAATGATGATGAACTGAAAAAGAACATCATAAAGGAAGCCCATAGCAATTCATATGTTGTGCACCGAAGAAGTACTAAAATGTACCAAGATTTGAAGACACATTATTGGTGGTCAGGTATGAAGAGAGACATTGCAGATTATGTTACCAAATGTCTAACATGCCAATAAGCAAAAGCAGAACATCAAGTTCCATCGGATTTCCTTCAAACAATATCAATACCCAAAGGGAAATGGGATCGAATCACGATGGATTTTGTGTTTGGTTTGCCTCAAACTAGGAAGAAGCATAATATCGTATGGGTGATTGTAGATAGATTGACCCAGTTAGCTCACTTTTTACCTGTCAGAACCGACTACCAACTCTTAAAGTATGTAGAATTATATATCAGTGAGATAGTGCGGTTATATAAAGTACCATCTTCCATCATATCAGATCGGGATCTAAGATTCACCTCAAGATTTTGGAAGAAATTACATGAGGCCTTGGGTAATAAGATGAATTTTAGTACAACTTTTCATCCTGAAATGGATGGACAACTAGAAAGATTGATTCAAGTGCTAGAAGATATGCTTAGAAGTTATGTTATTGATTTTAAAGGAAGTTGGGATGAACACCTCCCATTGATTGAATTTGCATATAATAATAGTGATCAAGAAAACATACAGATGACATCATATGAGGCTCTTTATGGTAGAAACTACAAAACACCCTTATGTTAGATAGAACTCATTGAAAGAAAGGTTTTAGGTATAGAATTGATAAATGAAATCGAGAATAAGGTGAAAATTACAAAGGAAAGGTTGAAAGCTGCTTCTGATTACCAAAAATCATATGCAAATTTAAAGAGAAAGGACATTGAATATGTTGTGGGTGACAAGGTTTTTATGAAAGTGTCACCATGGAAGAAAGTGTTTTAATTTGGTAAGAAGGGTAAGTTAAGCCCTAGATTCATTAGTCCATTTGAGATCATTAAGTGTGTGGGACCAGTAGCCTACATATTATATTGCCACAAGATATGGAAAAGATTTATGATGTTTTCCATATGTCTATGTAAAGGAAATATTGGTCTGATCCATCACACATTACAAAATTGGAAGTTATTGAAATACAACCAGATCTAACTTATGAAGAGAAACCAGTGACGATTCTAGCAAAAGATACAAAACAACTAGGGAACAAAATGGTTCCACTGGTGAAAGTATTAGGGACTAACCACGAGGTCGAGGAAGCTACATGGGAACCAGAAGAAACCATAAGAAACTCTTATCCATGACTATTTGACAAGGGTAAATTTTGAGCATGAAATTTTATTTTAGAGGGGAAGAATTGTATCACCCTAAAAATCTCAATTTTATGAATAGTACTTTTTGGGTCATGAATAATGTAACCTGAAGTGAATAGTGACACCAGGGACCTAAACTGTATTTTATTTTATTTGGCATCAAATAATATTGTTCAAGGATCACCCGATGATCAAATTAGAGCTCAAAACGATTTCATTTTAAGGGTTTGACCAAAAGTTGATCAGTAGTCAAAGTTTAAACCGAGAAAGAGTGAAAGTCAAACTTAAAAATATTAATGAAAATAAATGATATTAATTAAAGTCTTTATGTGAGGTTGATATTTTTCTTATGAGTATTTTTATTGAGAAGAGGAAAAGAATGGATTAAAAGTTAAAGTTAATATTAATTTTTTAAAAGAAAAAGTGTTATTAAGGGACCACATTTCATTTTCTTAGCCACCTACCCTCTCGTCTTCACCAAGGAGTGCCGAGAATAACCATTTCTCCTTTCTTCTCCATTTTTCTTTCATTTTAAGCCAACTCTCTTTATTTTTAACCCCCAATCAACTATTAAACACTAAACCATCAACCTAGGGTCCCTAAACTCATCATATCAACAAAAAGTTTCGGAAAAGATGAAGAAAAGGCATATGGGTGTTCTTGATGAATAGTACCTAAAAATTTATATGGTAAGTTAATGGAGTTTTGATTATTTTTAGTACATGGTTTTGGTATAGTTGCATGCATTGATGAATAAAATGCATGAATTGAATGTTTATGCAATATTATAAAGATAAAGAAAAGAAATTAAAAGAGAGAGAGAAAGAGAAGGAATAAGGAATTGTTGGTGAAATCGAAGTTGATGGAAGCTTAATTTGAAGAATTGGACATCAATTTTGTATTTGTTCTTGCAATTCTATTTTTTTTCCCTAAAATTGTGTATTAGGAAATTTAGAGTTCTTGAGTAAAATTGGGAGTTTATGAAATTGTTGTTAAAAATATTTAATTGGATTGTAAATGAAATAGTATATGTGATTAATTTAGATTTTGGACTTATAATTTGTATTTTTACTAGTTGGTATATATATGTTGAATTTGGAAATTTGATATATATATATATATTTGACTAATTGATAAGATGAATATGTCTTGAATGTTGTATGAACTAAATTTAACCCAATAACGAAAAAAATAACATTAAGAAGTGACATTTGTTTTGGTCGAATATGGAATAGCTTGAATTGACTATTATGAGCGTTTATCATTAAATTTCAATGGAATTTAACTAGATTTGCCCCTAGTAAAATAGATAGGAATTGGAGGAATGTGATAAGATTAGCATGCCAATTAAAGAGGTAGCAGTATTGCGTCATAATATATGTTACTAAACTGTACGACTCCGAAAGCTCAGTTTTGGTGTAAGATATTTGATTTATGTTATGAACTGTATGGCTTGGAGAGCTCAGTCTAAATATGTAAAAAAAGATTGTATGGTTTCGAGAACCCGATCCTGTATTTTAAAAGCCCACTTATTCAACTCGGCAATACAATTATATATATATATGAGTGACTAATGATTAAAGAACTTCAAATGAAAATAGTAATTGATTGTAAATTAAATTGTACAACTTATTCATCATTGTGTAATTAAATATGAATTAATAAAATAGATACATGCTTGTATTTCATAACTTGATTTTAAATGCCTATTTATGCTTAGAAATAAATAAAGATATTTATATTTGAAAATATTATATATTATGCATATTATAGTTGAATGAATTGAATTGAATGAGAAATGAAATTGCTTGAACACCACTAAGCATATAGCTTAGCATGTGGATTTTCTTTCCACGCGTAGGTTTTAAAGAGAATCAGAAGAAAGTAATGATGGATCTACTATAAGACAAGAGTCATATAGAGGATTTTATAGGATGTACACATAAAGAAGTGAAGGATCTTACAAGATTTTATTGTGAATTATATATGAATACCAGAAAGTTATGTATGAAATATGGTTTAGATGTGTTGAAGTGTATTAGAGGATGGGTAAATTATTTTGTCAAGGAGTTTGACATGGAGATGGAGAGTTGAGTAGCTTACATAAGAAGTATATTAAAGTTTCTTGCAAGAGGTTTTAAGTAAATATAGAGAAAACTTTGTCAAAATTTTTATAAAGTGAATAGTAATTGCTAGAATAATGAGGTGTTAAATAGAGAATGTTGTAGTTTGAAAATTTTAGGTATGTAAGAATATGGTAATACTCGATATGCTGATTCCATCATTAGGTATAGGGTGTTACACAAAGTTAACAGATAGTGACAAATATATATAATATGCATATATTACAAAAATTCTAGTTATCTTAACAAAAAGGAAGCTTTATACTAAAACAAAGAAAACTAGGTTCCTTACAATCCCATATAAATAACATATTTATAAAAACACATAAATAAATAAGACTTTAGTTAGTGAGTCAACCAATATGTTGCTCATAGGTGTTTGCTCAATAGTAGTGAAAGATTCTATAACTTTCTAGTTGACAAAGTAGAATTTAATATCAATATATTTAAAGCGAGAAGTGGTCCTAATGTTTTGAGAGAAGATATAATTGTAAAATTATCATAATAAAATTTTATTGACCTCAATTGGAGTCCATAAGTCTTTAATGTTGAAATTAATTTCTACTAACATATTTTATGATAAGTAGTCTTATAACATGTCACATATACTACCTTCATGGTCGAAGAAGTTGTGAGCGTTTGCTTGACACTTTTCTATGAAATAACTCCTTATAGAAAAGTACTTAGAAGTGGGTTTTTTTTCTTCCATATAGTTTACATAATCAAAGCCACTAGTATGCCAATATGTCAATATAAGATCTTTGGTACTATGAGGATACCTTAAGACTTTCTTAGCCACTTTCTAATGGCTTTGTCTATAGTTGCTTAAGCATCTAAAGAGCACATAACCACAAATGCAATATCAGGACATATATATACTTAAGCAAACATTAGATTCCCAACAATATAATGATAAGAGACTACTTTCATTTTATCTCTCTCAACATCATTTTAAGGGCATTTGTTTTAAAGAACTTATTACACTTCACAAATAGTCTTAAAAAAAGGCAGACTATATAGTAAACCTCTTCGAGACATGATCAGTATAGTTACTTCAAGATAATTGAAGAACATCGTTAACCCTATCACAAAATTTTTATATCACTAAAAGTACAATTCTTACCAATATCCTTTGTTGAACCAAAGGAGGTTCCAATCAGTGTTTTAATAATAATAAAATATAATTAATAATAATATGTTTATGGTTTTGATGAACTTAAGGATTCTAATCTAGATTAAGAGGGACCAATTTCCTTATACTTTCTCCTTGTTAGAACAAAATGAAGTATCGATGAAATGAAGATAAAAACAAGAATAAAAGAAGATTAAGGCTCATCTACGTTATTTTACATTTATTTTATTATTTGTAAGCTCACTTTGTTAATTTGATGTTCCAAAGGACTCACTGTGCATAATCATTTTATCTTACCTCATTACATGAGTCTTTACAATCATTAAGAGGCATTGAATCTTTTAATTTTAATAGAAAAGCCGCTTAATCATTCGGATAATCTTTGAGGAGCATTTTGGGAAGTATTTAATCATATTTCGATAAAAAAATTGGTTTTGAGTATTTGAAGTTGTTAAAATCATATTTTTGGGGTGATTTGTTGACCAATATTGGTTAAAGTTATTAAATGTGAAATACTGAAAGTTTGTTGAAATGTTGGTTGATGTATTAGTAGAGCAATCTATCATATTAATAAACCATTCTTCAATGGCTAGTGAATCTGGTGTTATAAACGCATATTAGTCAACCAATATGTTATATTGGTTGACCACTGCACTACATATAGCTATAAAAACGACTAGTTCTTGGCTTCAATGGCCATTTTAGGTCCCAAAACATTGTATATAGATGTTTTCTCATTTTTTAGCCTCAAGAAGGTTTTAGATGTTATATACACACATTTCAAAGAGTTTTTCAATCATTTGAGAATTATTGTGTCATATTTATGTGAGTGAACCATTTTTATGTTATCAAATAAATAAGTGAGATATTTTTAGTTGTAATACTTTGTTAGGGTGTTTAATATTGTACTTGGTGTGATCCAAGTGGGATTGAGGTCACTCTTCACCTTGAAAGAAGATCGTAAGAAGAGTTCCTCTTTACCAATTTGCCTTAAAAGAAGAATTATAGTAGAATTCCAAGGGGAGTCTTGGGAATGGACATAGGCAAAGGTTGTTTACCGAACTAATATAAATCATTTTGCACTCTCTCCTCCATATCCTATTTAAAATATTGATTTATTGAACGATTAATTTATATTAAACAATTTCCTTATACTTATTTATATAGATTGTTGTTACTCAGTATTTGGCCAGAAAAGTTGTTTAATTTTGTGAACACCTAATTCACCCTCCCTCTTAGGTGCTCTTAGGAACTAATATGTGATATCAGAGTAGGTCTATTAAGCTAGCATTTCTAATAAAGTACTATAGGAAAGTTCATAACGACATATTTAAGAGCATCATCATCATCATTTAACCAAAAGGGACAAGTATTAGTATACCACCTTTCCTTGATGGAAATTATTATCTTTATTCGAAAACTAGGATGAAATTCTTTTTAATAGCCAAAAGTGTAGACTTATAGGAAATAGTTTTTAATGGTCCTTTTATTCTTAAGAAAATTGTAGAAAACAAAAAGATGCCCAAATTAAAGAAGAATGAGAACCTCAAGATAAGATATTAGTTTCCTCCAATAGTTGGGGCATATACATCATTTTTTATGCATTAAAAAAGAAATGAATTCAATAAGGTCTTTATGTGTGAAATATTCATAAAATTTTTCACAGTTTAAAAGTTTACGCATGAGGTAACCAATCAGGTAAAGGAGGTCAAAGTAAGCATACTACCACATCAATATGAATTATTTCAAATAAAGTATGATAAAAACATATCTACCATGCATACTAGGTTTATTGATATTATTAATGTTCTCAAAGGTCTTAGAAAGACCTGTACTAATGTTAAATGGTAAGAAAGTTGCTTAGGTCACTTTTGAAGATGTGGGAAGCTAAAGTGACAGCCATATTAGAAGTCAAGGACGTAACAACATTACCATTAGAGGATTCTATTAAATCTATTCTTACATATAAAATGAGGCTCCAAGAGACACAAGAAAAAACAATGCTTCCAAAGAAAAGGAATTTAGTGTTTAAAGCTTTAAAAGAAGAATTAAGCAAAGAGGAAGAGATATAAAATAGTGAAAGCAATGAAGTTGACATTGGTTTAATCACTAAAAAATTCAAAAAATTATCGAAGAAGAAATTCTCCAAAAGAAAGGAATTCAAGGGAGTTAAAAATGATTTAAAACAAAAATCCTCTAACATTATTTTCTTTAAATGAAGAAGCCTAGCCATATAAAATCATAATGTCCTTAGAATAAAGATAACGAGAAGTATGAGAAAAATATAAGAAGGAGAATAAGGACAAAAGGAAAGCACTTAAAGCATCAACTTAGGATGACACAAATGAATCTAAAAGCAAAAATTTGGGAGAAAAGATAACTCATATATGTTTTACTACTATAAATAATGATGAGGTAACATTCAATCCTAATTTTTATGATACTGATATTTATGTTGATATGACATATGATTAATTAGTTGAAACTTTAGAAATCATAAGTAAGAAAAAGAAGAAATTATATTTAAAACTTAAGAAAGTTTTAAAAAATTTGGATGCATATATGAATGAGAATGAAAAGATAAAAAGTGAATTGCATAGCATTATAGCATCCAAAAATGTGATCATTAATGACAATCATGAATTAGATGCATTAAGTCGTGAGAATGAAACATTGAAAAAGGAGGCAGATTCTTATAAGGACTCTTTATCCAAGTTTACTAACAAAAATAAAGAATTAGAAAACATACTAAGAGCTCGAAAGAATTACGATGATTGGCATAGAATACGATATAACTATAGAAGCGAGGGCAATTCTAAAACTACATTCATTAAGGGAAAATATTTGTATAGTGAAGAACCATTGCCTAGAATGATAAATAAGCATGGAACATTCACATCTAAACATACATATACACATTTCACATTCACTAAGGCTCAACCTAAGAAAAAATATCATGTTTTCATATATGGCTCATAACCTAGGCATATAATTCAATACTCTTAAGGGAAGAATAGACATAATTTCTATGATAACACAAAAACTCACTTATACTCCTATAGAAACATGCATCAAGCCTTCATTCATAATAGGCATCATACATATAATCATGGTAGAACTTTTCACTATCTTAGGAGGTCAGTCAACGCATTTAATGTCCAAAGAAATCTTTCTCATTATTCATACGCACATAGAATGCTAAGCAACGCATTTATGAATCATTATTACTCATATAACACAGTATGTCATTTTTATGGTAATTTTGGACGTGCTAATAAATTTTGGTTTATCAAACAAAAGATGAAAATCAATCCTTTAAAAGTGTGGATTGAAAAGAAGAAGGAATCTAAAAACCAAGGAACCAAGCTTATTTCAATTCCTTAAATAATTGATTACCTTAGTTTGTAAGGCTATTAGAAAAAAAAAGCAATTGGTATGTATTAGAAATAATAATTATTGAATTGAGTATTATTGAGGTGTTTATGCTTTTTATCTTGATGGATTTAACCTTGTTAGCTCCAATAAAATCTTGAAGAAGTTATTTTAGGATATGGAGAATTTAACCACCAAAGATGTTTGCCCTCGTCATGCAACTCCCCCTTGCCTTTGTCTCAACATAATGTGCGGGGGATGATGTGGAGGAAGACATTTCCTATGATTATCAAACCAACATGTTTTGCCCCCGGCTTGGAAGATAAGACACAT
>JANSVA010086340.1:0-11196 GCA_025504915.1 Erythroxylum reticulatum
CATCTTTAACACAATACATATACTAACACACTCATTCAAGTTCATTTAATATTTCTAAATTCCACTCAAAGATCGGGATCCAACATTGGATGCCTAAAACTATGGGCTCTGCCTTTAATGTATAGGATATGTACAAATGATCAAATCCTGTAATTATAGGTACAGCAAATAATATTCCCTAATTATCATAGAATATTCTAATCTAAAGATGGTATGTAATTACAAAGAATATTACAGTGATACTATAGAATCTGGGAAGATATCATTAACACCCCCTCAAATGGATGCTAGTGAATATCAACATCAATTTGTTAACAAAGAATTGATGTCAAGCATGAGTGAGAGGTTTAGTAAAAATATCAGCAATCCGACAATCTATAGAGATGTGAGGAAGAGTAATAGAACCATTGGCAAACACTTGATGGATTGAATGACAGTCCACCTTAATATGTTCTGTATCCTTATGAAATACAGGATTTGCTACAATCTAAATAGCACTTGTATTGTTGGCATATGGAGGAGTAGGACGAGATTGGGGATAACGTAACTCAAAAAGTAAATCACTTAACTAACTAATTTTAGAACAAGTGGCTAACATAACACGATATTCAGCCTCGATTGAAGACTTAGAGACTCTATCTTGCTTTTTACACTTCCAAGAAATCAAGGCATTGTTTAAATAAACACACCAATTTGTAGTAAAACGTCACGTATCGGGGTAACAGCCCAATCAGCATCATTATGAGCAACAAGGTGAAGGGAAGAATCAGAAGGAAAAAAGCCTATTGGTAGGAGTACTAAGAAGATAGCGGATAATTTGGTTGATAGCGACCATATTTAAATGTCTCGACGAGGCCATAAATTGATTGCAAAAGATATATCTAGTCGAGTAATAATTAAATAAACTAGAATGCCAACTAATTATTGATATAATGTTGGATCGGGAAGGATATTACATTCATCTTGTCGATATTTGACATTGACTTCCATAGGAGTATCAACTGGAGTAGAATCTTGTAAGCCTGCGAAACTGATGATTTTATTTTTGCTGATTGACAAAGATGCCATTGCTGCTTTTGTATATCACAAGTCCTAAAAAAATAAGCAAGATACCTAAGGTCTTTCATATGAAACGAAGTATGAAGAGAGGCTTTAAGTTGCTTAATCTCACTAATGTCAGTACCCATAATAATGATATCATTTACATAGGTGAGTAAATGGACAAAACCTTGAGAAGTCTTTAGTAAAAATAAGGAAGGATCATACTAACTTTGTACAAAACAAAGCTGAAAAAGTGATTGTCGAAATTTCTCAAACCAAGCCCAAGTGACTTGTTTTAACTCGTATAATGAGTGCTTCAAGCGACAAATATTTGTAGCATTAGAAATAGTTAATCTTAAAGGGGGACATATGTAAATGTCTTTTTTTAGATCCCTATGAAGGAATGCATTTTTAACATCCATTTAGTGTATAGGCCAAGCTTAAGAAGCTACTATAGCCAAAATTATTAGATTAGTAGTCATTTTTGCAAATGGAGAAAAGGTTTTCTCGTAATCTATCCCATATTCTTGACTGTTGCCAAGGGCCACTAGCCGGCCTTATATCGATCCAAAGATCCATCAGATTTAATTTTGACAGAAAACACCCATTTATAACCAATGGGAGTGATAGATGGTGGACATGAAACAATATACCAAGTATTACTTGGTTGCAAGGCATCTAGTTCCTCTTGCATAGCTTGTTTCCGACAATCATGCTTAACAACTTATAAGTAACAAGTAGGAATACTAACAGAGAACAATGTTGAAACAAAGGATGTATGAGTACCAAATCTCTCAGGAGAGTAGACATACCTGTTGGGAGGACGGGAGATTCAGCTGGACCTTTTAAGTGGGGGAAGTTTTATGTCAGGTGCTAGTGGCAGTGAGACGCTTAAGGAGGTCCCTCAGAATAGCCCTCATTCCTCTTTCATTTTACATACACAACACCAATCCTAAATCGTGCAATAAGAGACTAAGGGACAATATCATAGGAAGTGGACTCCTCCTCAAAAGAAGGAAGAGGAGAGTGAGACGAGAAGATAGGTGTAGAGCCATAAAGAGGGGAAAATATTGTTTTTCAAAGAATATTACATTTCGAGATACTCAAACTCTTTCAGTAGTAAAATCATAACACATATAGCCTTTTTGGTGTGATGCATAACCAAGAAAAGCACATCTAATAGATTGAGTAGAGAGCTTCATGAGGAGGGAGAAGAACAAAACAAACATACCCAAAAGGACGTAAATGAGTATATTTAGATGGTTGGCAATGAAGATGAAAATATGGTGACTGATGGTCAAGAGTACATGAAGAAAGTCGATTAATTAAATGGACAACTGTGGGTAAAGCCTCAACCTAAAATTGTGCTAGAATAGAGGATTCAAGAATAAAGGAACACAATATATCAAGAAGATGATGATTTTTTCTCTCAACTACTCCATTCTGCTGGGGTGTATATGGACAACTCCATTGAGAAATAATGCCTTTTTGTTGAAGAAAATCTTGGAATTTTGTGGACAGGTATTCCCCTCCAAAATGAGAATGAAAGATTTTGATACTTTTAGAAAATTGGTTTTCAATTAAAGCTAGAAATTTTTAATAAACACCAAAAACTTCAAATTTACGTCGCAAAAATTATACCCAAATAAAACGATTGTGGTCATCAATAAAAGTCACAAAGTACTTGTAATTGGCATGAGATATGACTAGTGAAATCCCCCATACGTCACTGTGTATTAAATCAAAACAAGGAGATGAATGTGGTTCATGAGATGGTAAAGGAAGAGTTTTGCTTTTTCCCATTTTGTAACTAAAATAATCAAAGGTGACATCTTTATAAGAAAAAGGAATTTTATTACCAAGAAGTCCAGATTTTAATATGGATAAAAGAGTTATATTATTAGGATAACCTAATTTAGCATGCCACAACTTGTAGTCATCTTGAACAAAATTACAAAACAAAGAAATTACACTCATAGGCTTGGTCAATGCATTAAAATGAAGAGGAAAGAGTCTGCCCCATTTAGGTCCCACCACTACTGTCTTCCCTGACACCAGCTCCTACACAATGCAACCAAAAGGAGAAAAAAACAACTTTGCAATTATTTTCCACCATTTGTCCAACAGAAAGTAAATTAGCAGATAATCAGTAGAGATAAAAACATGTTTAATAGATGGAAAAGAAGAAATATCACCAATAGCAGGGATGGGAAGATGATATCCATTAGTTGTCTCAATTTGCAAGTTACCATCATATTTTTTTATATTAATAAGGTCATCAAAAGAAGGGGTCATATGATTCGAAGCTGCTGAGTCAAAAAGCCAAGTTTTAGATAGAGATGTATTTTTACCAGTAATGCCAAGAGTAGAGACAGTTGAAATAATCATCTACTGAACATTCTCTTGAGTAATAGATGAAGATGATGGTTATGGAGAAGCAGAAGCAGTAGCAACAGTAGGATAGTCAGTCACATCACTGATAGTAAAAATACGAAAAGCATAAGAATTGTAATTTTGAGGATGTTTCCGACATTCTGAAATAATATTTCCTTTAATCTTGTGGTAGTTATAGAAGTTTTGAGAGCATTGATTTGCAATATGGCCAAAAGCTTTGCAACTATAACATTATGTGTTGGACATATCATGAACTTCCTGTTTTCCTTGAGTCGCATACACAACATTGAGAGTATTAGAACTCCTATGTTGTTCCACAGTAGTTTGAGTTAACTGACGTTGCTCCTCTCTATGAAGTTCATTGAAACAAATATCCAATGATGGAGAAGGACTCCGTTGCAGTAAATTAGCACGTACAGATTCAAACTCAGGCCAAAGTTTCATCAAGAGTTAATCCCTCTGACTAATCTGGTGGAGAGCTTGAACATCTTCTAAAGAGGTTGCAGAAATAAAGCATATACAATTTCTATATATTCAATCCATAATGTGATAAAACCAGTATAATATTCATAAACAGATAGATTCCCTTTAGAAATATCATACTCTAACTGAAAACACCTAGTTGAGTTCTTCTGGTTATGAACTTTCTTAAGATAATCCCACATACCTTTGGCTATCTTATAAAGTCATAGATTGACAGCAATAGCAGGTTCTAAAGTCTGCACTAACTAGCTCTTAACCCTAGCATCTTGAGCTTCCCATTCAGTCGCCTTAATTGGATATGTAGGCTTAGTGTTGGTGCCATCAATATGCCCCTATAATTCTTTTCCTTGAACATAAATCTAGAATTTAAATTCCTAAGCAAAGTAATTTTTACCTAGAAACTTGACACAAGCTACCTCAGTCTTGTCCATGAATGAGATTCGAAAAAAATACCAAGAACAATATCCTACAAGTTTTGAATCAAAAAACAATCACTCTTTGCAAGATCTAACCTAAAAATTAAGACTCATAAAAGAATATATTCATGATGAACCAAGAGGGGCTCTGATACTATAACAATATTAAAGAATACAAGACAGAATTTTATGTAAAGCTTGGATGCCCAAAATTATGGGCTCTACTTTCAATATATAGAATATGTACAAATGAATAAATCTCGTAATTATAGGTACAACAAATAATATTCCCTAATTATCGTAGAATATTCTAATCAAAAGATGGTATGTAATTATAAAGAATACTATAATGATATTATAGAATCTAGACAGATATCATTGACATAGATAAGTTATTGGGAACTTCATCCTATCCTTTATGGGTAGTCTTCCTATAAGCCTCATCCAAAGTAAGAATACATGTGAGGGTTCATATCATAGTCTCATGCTATATTTATCTAACTTACTTTGTTGTTTATCCCGCTTTGTAGGAAAAGTATACATACTTTTGTTCTGAATGTCTGAGAGCCCATTGCAATCCATTGCACTTTATCTTATTCAGTAATCTGATATGTTGGCATGTTCCCCATCAATATATCTACATTTTTACTGTTGTGTTAGGGACAATATCATTGATTGTTTCTAATTAAGCTACTGATCTTAGCATCTGATCTCACCACTAGCTTTAGGTTCTGCAGCTCCTCTACTTTGTATAGTGGACCTTTTACATGCCAATTGTCAAACTAGAACATTGTATTTTCCCCATTTCTAATCTTGTGTACTATCAAGCTCTGCATCCAGTTTCTTGTCTTTAAGATTTTCTTAAAGTTCCATGTCATATCCTGCTTTATTTCGAGTTTCCATGTGCTGCTTGTTGGACCCCTTTTTTGGAGCCCAACATTCGGAGTCATAAAATGTGAGCAAACTCATTCTTCTATTTGAGAATAGATTTTGGGAAACTTCCAACTAGAATTTCAATTTGACTTCTTCAAAACATTTGTTCATTACTGTCTTAAGTTTCTAATGACAGTAAAATCATTCAATTTGGTTTAGAAATATGAAAGTTATGATCTAAACACTTTTAAACTATTATTAAACTAAAATAGTGCACTATGCTCAATTTCCATCCAGAAATTGAAAGTCTTAGAGACTGAATTAAAATTCAATTCTTTCTGGTAATTTGTAGCTCTTTGTCTCTAGTTTATTTAGAAATAAGACTCTTTCATTTGAAACTCTACAGATCAAGATATCCTCAAAATATTGAAGTATGTTCAGTAAAAATATCCAATTCAAACTCTTCCAACCCATACCCTTACTTTGATTCAATTAATCTTTTTCAAATTAATACCAAAAGCTATAAATTTTTATAAAGAGATAGAGGAATGAGTTAGGAATCCATTGTTTTAACAATCAAGTCATTTGAACGTCAGACGACAAAGTTATGGCCAAAAGAGTGAAGTATGTTCAGGTTTGGGGGCGCAGGGGAGCCTGCGGGTCATGATCGTGCACTCGCGGCCGTGAAGTCGCAATTACACAAGTTCGTGCAATGTCCGCAACTTGTAGCGATCGCGACTTCTCCCTCCTTGCTTTTCTTCTTCCAACTTGTATTGGTAAAATGGGCACAAATTTCACTATAAATATCGGATTAAGGTCATTTAAAGACCGTTTTGAAGAGAACTTCTAGACCTACAAATTCTATGAAGACCTTAAAAACAAAATTTGCCTCTAAAAGGGTTAAAATTTCAAAATAAGGCAGCTGTCTCGAAAGTCCATCCTATGTAGCATCACAAACTTCTAATAATCATAGCTCTCAACTTCGATATCCAATTATTTCATACTATATAGAATTGAAAAGTTAGAAAGATAATCTACAACTTTCAAGTAGACAACTTTGTCTAATTCCACCTAGATTAATCCAGTTTTCCCCTGAAGTCAAAACACAATTTCTACAGCTATGAAAGACTTGAAATAGGAAATGTACAACTACAAGATAAATAAGCACCTACACATTGGAAACTCCTTCAATTCTCCATTCATTTCTAAATCAAAAATGAAGTTCATACATAGCTTTAATTACATATCACCATTACATCAAAGACTTAACACAAGGTACAAAATACATTGGATGCTCAATATTTGATATGCTTATAAAGCTAACTAAGAATGATCGAACTAACTTAGTTACAAAAGTCTCTAACTATCTTGGAGTTTCCAATGCCTTACGAGGATTGCTAACCCTCTCGTTTTGCACCTGAGGAGTGGAAAATATTAGGTTGAGCTGTGACACTCAGTGGCTAATATATTTATAGCCATCGGTAATTACTATAAATTCAAGCATATGTATTTATATATCTAGCAATTCAATCATTCACCAATTTAGCTAAAAACTAATAATTAAGCAGTTAATACATAACACATACAATAGACTTTATCCATTAAAAAAACCATTCAAATGCATCATACTTAACAATTCAAAGATGCAATGCACAACCAAATAGCTCAAGGGGTCCTATGGGTACGAAATAGGGAAACTAAAGTTTGCACCATGAGCAAAATGAGTCCATTTTCGGAGCTCATATGTCACAAGCGGGCAGACGGGAGAAGACTCTTGTCTATGTACACGTGACGAAGTGTTGGATCTCATTTTCAGAACCCAACATTCGGAGACATTTGACGGAAAATAGTACTTGCCCTCAACTATACTAAACTGTTGAGTCATCAATTTGCACTTATTTAATACTTAATTATCTTTAATGTGTTGAAATTATTATCCGAAATTAATGGAATTATCTTATAGTTGTTTCAGATGATTTTCAACACCTTCAAGACAAAATTGAATCAAAAAGATGCAAAAGAATGAAGAAAATCCGAAATTCCTATTTTGACAGCAATTCAGTAACTAAGTATGGGCATGTCTAAGGATGAAATAAATATGCAGAGTAATTTTTAAAAGTCAAATTCGAGATTCTCACAATCTTTGAAGATTATATTGACATCTTTCAAGGGAATTGACCACTTGAAATTGCAGGATACAGTATCGGACGAGAATCAAGGAAAGATAGGAGGAAAATCGGAAAAATAAGCATAAAGGGAGAGAAGATCACTATTCACAGGAAGCTAGTTTTTAGAGATTTTCGTTTCTTCTATTTTCTTTCAGTCTTTTTACGTTTTCTGCACTTTCTCCATTAGTATTTTCGTGTTTTTCAGTAAAGAACTAGGGATGGAGACTTTACGCTTTGTTATTTCTTTCGTTTTCAATTCTAGTATGAGTAGCCAAACTTTTTGTCTTGGTTGAGGGAATCCGTGTTATTCGCTAGTATGTATGAGATGTTTTGAATAAAGTTTACGTTGTTAATAAAAATTGAATATCTTCCAATATGCTATTTCTAATTGAATTCGTTGGTTTCTAGGAGCGCAATTAGGGATTAATGTGTTCAATCGCTAGATTAACGAAATATGACGTTTAGTTTCGCTAATCACAGGTAGCGATTAGGATTGTCTTCTCTACGTTAGAGTCAGAAAATTTTAAGGATATATTCGCTTGATTGATTGCATGTCGTACATGTTTTTCGCTTGCTCATTGGTTTTTGGTTCATAAAGTCATTATTCAATTAAACCTACAATTATATCTAGGTTGTTGTTTAATAAGAATGCTAGGATACATGTTTCTAGTTATTACACTTAAGAGAAAATATTCCCAATGAATGTTTGTTAATGATTGCAATTTTATGTCAAGGATTCATATTAGCATGATAACATCGGTGACCCGAAAACCAAGGTATTTTCCTATTAATTTTTTAGATTCAATTATTGCTTTCGATTTGTGATTTTTCTTATGCTTTTTCTTATATGACGTGAATTAAAATCCCCCCAATTTCGTTACTTTATTCCATTTGAATTTGTAATTTCGTTGCTCTTAAGATTCCTCGTGGGAACGATATCCGCTTACCGCTACTATATTAAAGTGTATTAACGGAAGTGATTTCTTTTAAATTTGGTTGCATGCGATAACATTACCAAATTTTGGTGCCATTGTCGGGGAGTTTTTAACAGTTTATGTACGTTACGCATTTAAATCTATTAGAGAATTTGCAGTACAACCCTAAAATCGAGAAGACAACGAAAAGAATTTGAAAACAGACCAAATTTCAAAAAGAGACGCAGAGAATAGATAAAATAGCCGCAAACCTCACTCTTCGCGAACTAGCCGCACCCACGGATGCGCAACAGCCTCATTGCATCAATTTCCCAAATTTAGGTGATAACAATACCTTTGAATTAAAATCTCGGCTGATTCATTTGTTGCCTATTTTCAGGGGTTTACCGAGAGAAGACCTGTACAAGCACTTGAAAGAATTCGATGTGGTTTGTATGGGGATGAAGTTGACGAATGTGACAGAAGAGCAAATTAATTTAAGAGCCTTTCTGTTCTCCCTTAAAGATGATGCGCAAGATTAGTTGTACTATTTAGCCGAAGAAAACGTGCAAACGTGGGCTGAAATGAAGAGGCTTTTCTTCGAAAAGTATTTTCCAGCATCGAGAGCAGCCAATATTTGGAAAAAGATTTGCGGAATTCATCAACACACGGGAGAAACACTCTACGAGTATTGGGAAAGATTTAAGAAACTATGTGCTAGCTGTCCACACCAAAAAATAATCGAACAACTATTGATTCAATACTTTTACAAAGGGCTCTTGCTTTCATATAGGAGTATGATAGATTCTGTAAGCGGTGGTGCTTTAATTGATAAAACACCGGCAACCGAAAGGGAATTGATCGCTAACATGGCCTCCAACACTCAACAATTTAGGATACGTACTGGGCATGGATCAAAAGGCGTGAATGAAATTAGCGTAACCTCATTGGAGAAGAGATTGGATGACCTCACTTCTTTAGTGTGACAATTGGCAGTCACGAAGAAAGAAGAAGCAAAGGTATGTGGTATATATTCAATGTTAGGACATGTTACTGATTTATGTCCGATTTTGCAAGAGGAAATCACAGAACAAGTAAATACTGTGGGATGATTTGCTGGGCCGAGTGAAAGGAAGTATGACCTATTTTTCAACACCTACAATTCGGGTTAGCACGATCACCCGAATTTGCGATATGGAAATCCTTAAGAACAGCAAGCAACCACAAATTTTCAACAGTATAGACAACCATACGTGCTGCGGCAAAATCAAAATATAACATCCAATTCTGAAGGTAAGTCCTCTTGGGAAGAAATAGTTCAATCTTTGGCCACTAAATCTTTGACGTTTCAGCGAAATACTGAAGCAAGTATCAGAAACATTGAAAATCAAATGAGCCAAATGATAACTACCATTAATCGATTGGAAGCGAGAACTTTTGGAAATTTTCCAGTGCAACCGGAGATCAATCCAAAACAGAGTGCGAAGGCTATTACATTGCGGAGTGGTAAGGAACTACAGGAACCACTTCCGAAAAATTCCAAAAGAGAAGTAGAGTAAGAAATTACGCACATAACACCTTCACAAACTGACTTGACGCAAAAAGGGGTGCAAAACAAGATGCTCCCACCTCCTTTTCTAAGTCGATCTGCAAAAGTGAAGAAAGAAGAACAAGAGAAGAAGATTTTGGAGACTTTCCGAAACGTTCAAATAAATATTCCTCTCCTTGATGCAATTAAACAGATTCCACGATATGCTAAATTCCTTAAGGAGCTTTGTACGTCAAAGAGGAAATTAAAATTCAATGAGAAAGTCCAATTGGGAGAAAACGTTTTAGCAATTTTACAAAAGAAAAAGCTTCCACCAAAATGTCAAGATTCAGGTATGTTTACTATCCCATGCTAAATTGGTGATTTGCAGATTGAAAGAGCTATGTTATATTTAGGTGCATCCATATGAGACGTCATCTTGCATGGAGACAACCGAACCCCTTCATCAACTCACGTCCATGGAAACATCAAAGAGGCTGGATAAATTGTTGCCATCGTTGACCAGCCCACTAATACTAGAATTAAAGAGTTTACCTAGTCATCTAAAATACATCTTTTTAGGTGAGAAAGACACATTTCCTCTTATTATTTCTAATCAACTTTTAGATGTGCAGGAAAGCTAGCTAGTTAACATTTTGAAGGAGAATAAAGAAGTTTTGGTTAGACAGTAGATGATTCGAAAGGTATTAGCCCCACTCTCTGCATACACCGAATTTTGATGGAAGATGAAGCGAAGGAGGTGAGACAACCACAACGTCGTCTAAACCCACCCATGATGGAAGTGGTGAAGAAAGACATTTTGAAGCTTCTTGATGCGGGCATCATTTATCCAATTTCAGATAGTAAGTGGGTAAGTCCGGTCCAAGTAGTACCGAATAAAACTGGTGTGACTATGATTGAAAATAGCAATGGTGAGTTAATACCAACTCGTGTTCAAAATAGTTGAAGGGTATGTATAGATTATAGGAAGCTAAATTCAGTTACTAGAAAAGATTATTTTTCGCTTCCATTCATTGATCAGATGTTTGAAAGACTTGCGGGTAAATCTCACTATTGTGGTTTAAATGGTTGTTCAAGATATCATCAGATTTTGGTGGAACCTAAGGATTAGGAGAAGACAACCTTCACATGTCCATTCGGTACTTTTGCTTATCGAAGAATGCCATTTGGATTGTGCAACGCACCTGTGACTTTTCAATGGTGTATGGTAAGTATTTTCTCCAATCTTGTGAAAAATTGCATGGAAATTTTTATGGATGATTTCATGGTATATGGGGAGTATTTTGAAACGTGCATTGTCAACCTTGAAAAAGTGCTAAAACGTTGCATTGAAACTAATTTGGTTTTAAATTATGAAA
>JANSVA010086360.1:0-11195 GCA_025504915.1 Erythroxylum reticulatum
TTCCTTTTTGACAACTCTCACAAAAGAAATCTTTGTTAAAACTTATTTTTGGTAATCCTCTTACCAAATCATGTCTATACAACTTAGAAATATGTGTAAAACTAACATGACCTAGCTCTTTATGCCAAACCAGTTTTTACTCACCTGTTGATATAAAATATGAAATATTTTGACTTTTCAAATCTTCTAAATTAATCTTATAAAGATTGTTTCGTCTCTTGGAAGAAAAGAATATGGAATCGTCCTTGTTTTTAACTACAAAACAATTTTGATTGAAGGATACTTCAAAGACAAAATCACATAATTGACTTACACTAATCTGATTCTTCTTTAAACCTTGAACTAGTAGAACATTATTTATAGACGCAAATTAATCTTTACTAATTTTGCCCATTCCAACTATTTTGTCCTATTGGTTGTCTCCAAAAGTTACTAATCCTCCTTGCTTATTTTGGATGTCTAAGAACATAAACTTTTTTTCCTGTCATGTGTCGCGAGCATCCACTGTCCAAGTACCACTGGTGCTGGTTGCTTTTTCCAAGAAGGGTGATCTGTAATATGTATTATGTCTTTCTTAGGAACCCATATTTTCTTGGGTCCTTTGGGGTTAGTCTCACAATTATTCCGCGAATAATAATAAGAAGATTATTTCTTTTGCTTCCTATTAGGAACAAAACTCTTATTATAACAAACATTGCTATTAGTGAACCCTAAACCACTCTTATTATTCGGGCGTCTATATTTTCCAATCATATCGTTCATCTTTTTTGTACTTTTAGTAAATGTTGATATTTCTGCTGAAGGACTATTAATCCTTTGCTTAAATTGACTAATTTCTTCAGATCTATCTACAGTTACTTTCTTTTTTATATCGTCTACTTGTTTCTTAAGGTAGACATTTTCTTTTTCCAACAGTTTTGTGTTCTTCACATTTTCAGCAAATTTTCATTTTAAAGCCTTATATTGTTTGAATATATCATATGAATCTTCTAACAATTCTAAATATGCTTCTTGTAGTTCATTAGAATTAGAATTTACCTCATCGTCGCATTCCTTCTCAGCTACTAAGCATATATTTGCTTGTACTGATGCTCCTGAGTCAGAATCAGATTCGGATGACTCCAAATCTTCCCAAGTTGTCATCATGCTCTTTTTGTTTTCTTTACTTTTCTTCTGTTTTCTTTTGAGCAATGGACATTCAGACTTGTAGTATCCTAGTTTGTTGCACTCATAGCAGACGATAGAAGTTTTCTCATTCTTGACTTCATCTTTGCTATTTTTCTTAAAAGAAAAATCTTTATTTCCTTTTTCTTTCTTTTTCACATCCTTTTAATCTTTATTAAAATGAAGGATAGTTCATCATCTTCTTCACTTGACCCTTGATCATATTCACTAGCATCATCATTCTTAATTTCTTCAATCTTTAATGCTTTTGAAGATGTAATTCTACTTCTTTGGTTCTTTTGATTCTTCTGACCAACCTTTAATGCTATAGATTTGTCTCTTCTAGGTTTATCTTCTACATCAAGCTCTACTTCATGTATCTTCAAAGAACTAAGCAATTCATCTAGCTTCAACACATTTAAGTCCTTGGCTTCTTGTATTGTTGTAACTTTAGGTCTCGATCTTTTAGGAAAACTCCTGAGAATCTTTCTGACATGATCTTGATTATCGTAGATTCCCTCAAAAGCTTTAGGTCCATTAATAATAGTTTGAATTCGTCTAAACATTTGATATATAGACTCATCCTCTTTCATCTTGAATAGCTCATACTGATGTAGAAGAATGCTAATCTTGGACTCTTTCACTTGATTTGTGCCTTCATATGCAATTGATAATGAGTCCCACATTTCCTTTGCAGTTTCGCATCCATGAAGCTTATCATATTCACTTCTGCGTAGGGCACAACTCAGGAAGAACTTGGCCTTTGAATTTAATTGAAACCAAGCTTTCTAATCGACTGGCCATCTGTCATGAGAAATGATATTACCTTCATCTTCTATTGGTGTGTATGGTACATTCTCGATGATATCCCAAAGATCAATATGTGTGGATTCTATGAAGAGATCCTATCCTTCCAATAATGATAATCCTCACCATTAAACGCAAGAGGTCTTGTGACCTAGGCACCATCAGTTATAAAAACATGTGATTTAGCTATGGATCTTTGTCCTCACTTTGTAAAGGTGATTCTTGGAAATCGAGCTCTAAGACTAACTGAAGTAAATCACTTGTTAATATAAGAATCATGTAAAGTATACAAAATATATAAGAAGGGGGGTTAATTGTGTAATCTTTTCAAAATTGTTATTCTTTTGAGATTTCTTGAATATCTTTACAACTAACAAATGAATACGAAAAACACTTTACTAAAAATTGATAAGTACTGAAATCGCAAGTAACTTTATCTACTCGTCTAACAATAAGAAAATTAAAGTATGAGAGCTAGAGAATAGATTCTGTGAATTTTTACTGGTTCACCCCAAACCTTAGGTTACGTCCAGTCCTCAGAGTTTGTCTGAGATTTCACTATACTTTTTAACTTTTACACGTATTCTTTCTTCCCTTCAAGAGCCTCTTCAAGTCTCTTTGACAAAATATTCTTTTTGTTATCTTAGCCTTTCCAGGCTACAACCCTTTCTTTCTCTCTCTAAGAAAGATATCTTCAGCTTTACCTTACAGTAGGATCCTCTCTCTTGTTTTGCACTTTGAATTCATAAATTTTTCTGAGTATTGTATAATCACAATTCTCTCTCTTATAAGTAAAAAATTAATTTTAGTCTTCAACTAGGACTAGTATTTATAGCCTAAGTCTCCACTGTCTTCTTGAAAAATGCTTCTTGAATCTTCAAGAGACCGTTATTTAGTTAAGTTCTATAACTAACTCCAACTAACTAACTGCCTGATGTTCTAGGGTATCTTCCTTTTTGTATCGTTTAATATTGTCACTTCTTCTGTTGTTTCCGCTCCGTCTGTTGTTTTCCTTTGTCTGTTGTTTGCGCTTTGTTTGATGTTTCTGCTTCATTTGTTGTTTCCGCTTCGTCTATTATTTCTACTTCACCTGTTGTTTGCGCTTTTTCTGTTGTTTCTTTGTCTGCTATTTCCTCTTTATTTGTTGTTTGTGCTTTGTCTGTTATTTTCACTTTTTCTATTGCTTGCACTTCGTCTATTATTTGCACTTTGTCTATTGTTTGTGCTTTGTCTGTGATGCTGTGTATCGCCTGTTGCTGACGTATCGTCTGGGATGACTAAGTGTTACGTTTTTCTGCACACTTATCAAACTTATAAAAACATTTCATATATTTCTAAGATTATTATTATTTGATTGTCACCGAAATTAATAGAAATGAAGTCTACTTGACTTAACAGTCCTTACTCTCTTGAAATAATTTGAATGACTATTCGTCTTTTTCTTTTTCATGTAATTCTTCCAACTTGCTAGGGAAAGGTGAAAGGTTAGTCTAAAAAATAATTACAAACTCAGTACTTACCTCCAAGCCAAATGATGCATCATATTCTGATTCAAGCTCCTTCTCAAATTCTTCAAAACAAGCAATTCCTTGACTATTGTTGTCAAAATTCTCAAGCTCCTCATCACTCTATAAGCTTTCTGCACTAACATCCATTGGGTATACCTTAGGTTGACATGGCTTCTCCTCTTCCATTTGTGATTCTAGATAGTCGATCCTCACTACTATCTCACCCATTTGGCTTACCATGTTCTGGTTTCTAAATGTTATATGCCTCATTTCCTGCTAGAATTGTTACAACTATTGTTGTAGGCTCTGTTGAAATTAGAGATTGTTAGCAATTGCAACATTCATCAATTCTTCCAGAGAATTACCTAAGTTTTGTTGGCTCTCTACATCTTGGAAACTAGACCAAGATTGCCTTTCATCTTGCTGGAATTGTATGACATTTTATTGAAGTTGTAGCATACTCTCTTAAAGCTACTACATACCTTGTTAGAATTGAAGATGGTCAGCATTACCAGTCTTGATATAGTCGTCCAAAAGTGTACCTAAGTTGTGATAAGAAGCTTCTAGTCGACACAGGAATTGTTGTGTGTCTTACAAAATATAAGAGAAGTAATTCTGATGGTTATCCCATCCACAACCAAAGTTAGGTTGATCAGTCCAACCTTGGTTATAGGATTGAGAATAAGAATTAAAGAAAAAATTACTTCCATCTATGATTTTTCTTATATAAATCACAAACACGAAATAGAAAAAAGAAAGATTCACGAAATAACTGAAAAGAAACGAATTACGAACAAATATATACAAAACACTAATTAAATCACAAATAAAAACTAAAACACCACATTCCTTGGCAATGATGCCAAAAGTGACAGTGCATCTTAATGCTAGTCAAAATAAAATAACTAGACCTACTTCTATAGTAGTAGTGAGTTTAGGTAGATCCTACAAAGAACGTGTGTAAAGTTTCCGAAATGAAAGTAACTAGTATTTAGGTTTAATGAGGGGTTTTGAATTTTTCAAATAAGAAAATAAAATGAAATTAAACTAATAAAAATAAATTAAGGAAATCATGTAAAAAGTGATAAAAATGGAGAATTCAATAGGGATCTGGTTCTTTGGTTCAATCTCAGCCTACACCTTAATTAATCATATTTTATTGATTTGTTGTTCTTGGATCTCTCTTAGTAACTATTAATCGTTAGTTAATAATTAAGCCAAGTTTTCCATTAGGTAACGTTTAATCAAGATACAATCATTAATTAGATCTAACCATTAAATAACCTAAGATCTGATGTCTAGATTTAATCAGGCAGTAGTATTACAAATTAGGAAAATTGATTAATCAAGATAACAACTACATACGATGTGCTAGTTAACCTAGGTTATGTTGTCCGTAATGATTATGATTCATTAGTAGCTACACATGAATTTCAACATAACAATTATAGATTATATCAAAATTCTAGCAATGGGTTTCCAAATAAACAATTCATTCAATGCATTGAAATCATCTTTTCATAATGCCCAATTCAATCAACATAAGATAACATAATCAATTCCTACTGAGGCAAAGAAATAATAAAAATAGTGAAATACACTTAACTCATGTTATTGGCGTCGATGTCACCTCCTAACTAGCGTTGGGATGTCTAGCCCTTTATGAGTATCTCCCAAAAATACGCTTCATCCCCCATTAATAACCCTAGCCAAAGACCCTTTCTTTGCTCTCTTCTGTGCCTCTTTTCTTTCTCTAACAAGCTAGTATAACTATTTTATTTCATTTTATGATTTATTATCTAGTCCATCTATAGTGTTTTACCCCTCCTTTTACTGTGCGTTTTTAAGTAAAATGCATCCTATGATGGTCTGTGTTTGATGCATTAAACACACAACGCGTTTACATTAAACGAACAACAAATGCATAATGTCTGTGCATGCAAACGTTGTCTACATTTAACATAGACGTCTGAGTTAAATGTGTACATCAACTATGCATACACAATGTCGTTTTGGCCCTTTCCCCCCTTACTAGCTGCTACCATTTCATACTTAATTTGTTGCCGTATTGGTCATTTGGTCATGAAACACGCACACGTTACTTTCTTTCCACATTTTGCATGCTACTCTCCCTTTGTTTTACCAACCATTAAATTCAAGTGCACGGGGTTGTCTCATCTCATGCCTTAATCTTATTTATATTATCAACATATATGTCCTTTCTTGGCATTTTCTTGTCTTCTTCTTGCTGCATGAAGACAAGTGAGTATTAGCCTTTGAAAAATGGTCTAATTATCATGTTTTTTACTTACTTTAATTACTTTGCTTCAAAATTGTACCTAAAATCATACAAGAATTAAAGTGAGTATCTTAAGCATTTTCATGTCAATAACTGCTAAGTGTTATAGAATAATTTCATAATCAATTAAGCACATATTAACCACCATTGATGTTGCTGTTGGGTGTACGCTAATGGGAAATAGTTATTAAGAGGCTAATGATATGATTAAAGAGATGGCTGTAAGTAACTATTAATGGAACTCTGACTGAGCCCCTAAAAAAAAGCATTATTATGATGGAACCTGAAGCTATCTTTGCTATTGTGACTCATGTGGCAGCTACACTTGCTAAACGTATGGATTAGATTACTATTACAATATGCATATTGTTTTATCATTTAAAATTTTTAGTGGTGGTCATACATATGATGGATTTCCTACATTCATTAAAGGAGCTCAATATGTGGGAAGTTATGTAGGTTTTCAATATACTCAAATGGGTAATCCATATAATTTTGGCATTAAGAGTCACACAAATCTGTCATCGAGTAATTTGAATAATGCAATTATTCCACCTAATGATCATGTCAAGTAGGGACATTAGAATCAAGGTCTCATGGGTATTCTTAACCTTAATAGGCTTAAAAAAGAAACTAATTATTGAAGAACTTTTGCAACAAGTGGTGCATAACACTTCAAATTATAATTTTATGATTCAATTACAATATGTTGCTATCAAAAATTTGGAGGTTTAAGTGAGCCAACTAGATAATGCTATTAATTCTTATCCTTATCGAGCTCTTCCAAGCAACACTAAAGAAAATCCAAAGTGAGAAGGAAAGGAGTAGTGTCAAGCAGTTACTTTGCAAACTAAAAAGGAATTGGAGGAAATTCCAGCCAAGAAAGTGGCTGAAAAATCTAGCAAAAAGGTGTAGAAAAATGAAGATGAAGATGCAATTATGGAAAAAGGTATTCTCGAGGTGCCACAACCTACACCACCATTTCCACAAAGATTCCAAAAGAAGAAACCTGATAAGTTATTTTCAAAGTTCTTAGAGATATTTAAGAATCTTCATATTAATATTCCTTTTGCAAAAGCCATTGAACAGATGCCTAGTTACTTGAAATTACTAAAATAGATATTGACTAAAAAATGTAGATTAGAGGATTTTGAAACAGTGGCTTTGATAAAAGAGTGCTCTGTAATTATTCAAAGGAAGCTACCTCCAAAGTCCAAGGATCCTGGGAGCTTTACTATACCTTGCAAAATTGATGATAAATTCTTTGGAAAATCTTTGTTTGACTTGGGAGAAAGCATTAATCTCATTCCTCTTTCAATTTTCAAAGGCTTGGGTTAAGAGAAGCGAAAGTTACTACAATCTCTCTTCAGATGGCTGATTGTTCAATTAGATATCCTATAAAGGTGATTAAAGATTTACTAGTAAAAGTGAAGGATTTATTCCTACCAGTAGATTTTGTAATTCTTGATATGGAAAAAGATTATGATATACCTGTCATTCTTGGAAGACCCTTCTTAGCCACAGGTGGAGCTCTAATTGATGTTCACAAAGGTTAATTAATGGTGCAATTCTATGATCAAGTGGTAAGTTTCAATGTTTTTAAGGCTATAAAGTTTTTGAGAGATGTTGGAGCTTGTTTACACATAGATGTGATTGATCATTGTGTGAGAGAAATTTCTACAAATTTTAAGGAGCATGAACCACAAAGACTAGCACTTAAGGGATATAAAAAGGATGAGCATGATGTTATAACATCCCGTTTCCATACTAAGGGTTAAAACCCTAGATTTATGTAATTAAAAAATAGAAATAAGAGATTAGAAAAATGCATTTCATACTCATACATAATGTTAGGCTACACACACGTGACTTTGATTATTACACATATTATAATGAACTGTTCATGCACTCATTTGACATTTTTCGAGTATAAATGATTATTTTAATTTGATTATAATGGTAATTATGGATTATGTGTTTTAAAATTGAGTTGGTGTGTATAAGTAGTGAATTAGAATTTTTGGTGAAATATGAGATTTTTCTTGAATTAAGGGTATTTTTGGACTAGAAAAATGTCAAGTGGCAAGACAATTGATAAATGGTAGTAGAAATAAGAGTTAAATGGCAGTGTAAATTTTTATAAATGACATTGAGATTTAATGAAAAGTGTCATGGAAAATCGGGAAGTAATTGGATTAGAAATGGAGAAACAAATGGACTAGTAGTTTAGAAAGACCAAGTGAAGATTATAAGGTGGTCACATATAGCAAGTGACAAGTGTCACTTGCCTTGCCACATACCTCACTCTCGTAACTTACTCTTGCAAGACTAATGTTCATTTGTTTCTCACCTTTGTCTAGATGGTCCCTCTTTATTTCGTTCTTCATCTTCTTTATTTCTTTTCTTCCCTGATACTAACTTCTCACCCATCCACGTTGAAGCTTACTTTCACCTTTCATTTGCTACTATTGTTTCGTTGTCTTTTTCATATCTTACTAATGACCCTACTCTACCACCCTTAAATGATGATTCACGAGTGAGAGAAGAAAGCTAGGGTTAAGAGAAAACGTTAAGAGTTTGAAGATCTTGAAGCTTAAACCGGGAAGTCTTAAGCACTACTCTTCTTTATTTATTGAATGAAGCATTTTTTATGATAGTTAACAGTTAAAGGATTACAAAATCGTGATATATATATTTGTTGAAATATGAATGAGAAACTTGGGTGTGTCAGTGTCTTGCTTTTACACATAAGATAATGATCAATAGTTCATAATTCGTTGTGATGATTTGAGTTAGAATGATCATTAAAGATGGTGTAAAAAGAGTGCAGAAAAATTTGATAGGTAAATGGGTATTTTATGCTCTGTTTTCACTATTGATATATGTGAATCTCTTTGGGTGTTATAGAGATGGATTAAAGTGAGTAAAGAAAAGGCTAGTATAATATGATGTTTTGAAATGCGAAGGATTAAGGTGATAGTTAGAGATGAAATGAAGGCGTTGAAGAAGATGAAGAAGTGCAGGAAATATGATGAATATGTGTAAACGATATGTTCTATTTTTTATGTTTATGATCAATCATAGATTTTGATTTATGTTTTAATGAGTTGAGCTGAAATGGAAGTAGGAATGAAGAGGAAATAATGAGGATAAGTTAGAAACATTAAAATAAGCAAAAAAGATGAACTAGTGTTGAAATATGCAGTTAAGTAAAAATAAAATATGCAGTTAAGTAAAAATATGGGTAAGTTTCATAGGAGTTGCACGATCATGCTTGATAGAGAGGAAAAATGAGGCAATGCATGATTGTGACAATGAGGAGCCTCAGAGGAGTTGCATGATCATGACAGAAGGAAGAAATTAGAAAATGTATGATCGTGACATGGAGGAGAAATTAGGTGCATGATTGTGACAGTGAGGAATTAATAGGAAGTGCACGATTGTGCACAAGCATGATCGTGATAGTGACTGTGCTATGCTTTTAGATAATTTTCAATACCCTTCACTATTTTGACCATAACTTCTTCTCTAGACCTTCGATTGACTTCAGATTTGGACCACAAACTCCTCATGGATTGATTTTCCTCTTCACCAAATTTCATGGTCATTTAAATTCATTAGGAAAGGATTGATAATGATTGATTGATGAGTTTAGGATGAAAATGATGAAGTATGTTGGAATTTGTTAAACGAAGTGTTTTCACTTAACAGACATCTGCTTTTTTGCCATATCTTGATCTTTAGTTATCTAAATGGAATTATTTTTTATTTATATTAACTAGAGACGTATGGATACAAATTTCATAAAGTAATCAAATTTTAATTCTGTCTCTAAGAGTTTTAAAAATTGGCTCGAAGTTGAGTACTGAGTGTTGTTGTAGTTTGAGTACATTCTGGAGTATTTTGTATATAACTTACAGAATAATGAGTTGTATTATATGAAATTTAGTTTATTAGAAACTTAAGACATATAGGAACATTTGTTTAGAAGAAGGTGGCCATGAAAAATTGACCCAAAAATCTAAGAAAAGCTAGATTGATCGATAGATGATGTTATAACTTACTGAATGAATTGTTGATATTAAAGTACCAAAGGCATGAGTATGATGGGAATGAAGTAGTTTATATGATAGTAGTTGTGATTTAAAAGAGATGAGCTATATGTATTAAGTAAAGGTGAATGAGAATTTGATATTTTGAGAGCATATACTGCTAGAAAAGAAATGATAAGTAATTGAATTATGATATTAGAATAACCAATTTTTCTTGAGGTGTAAACCTAAGAAAAATTTAGACACATACAAATGATAAGGTTTGATTAATCAAGATACATGATTAAGGAAACATACCTAGAATAGTCAAATTGAGCATGCATTATACATGACACATATACATGTGTTCAATTTAATGTTTATGTAATTGCACTATTAATAATGTGTGAGCAATATATGTATTGCATAATGTTAATATGGAGGATAAAATGTCCACATCCAGACATTTCCGAATCATGGAAGCTAATGCTAATCTAGAGCATACTATGAGTCAACATTGGTGGTCTTACTTTAAATGATTATTTTGTTTAATTTCTGTAATGAATCAATATATGATGTGAACGTGTTGATTCCGGACGTTGAATGTCTGAGGTATTTGTGTTGGAACCCATTTTCGACACCCAAACATTCGGAGACATAACAAAGCCCGTCGTTCCATAAGGGTGGCATGCCCATAATAGTCGAACATCAAACAGTTAATTTTTTTTAGAATCACAAGTAGAATCCAATCGTATTTCATTAAAGAATCTAAATAAAGTTTATACAAGCTTATTAAAAAATACAAAATACACATGATACAATTTAATGCTTATTCTTGATATGATTCTAAAATACAAAAATTCCTAAATTAACTTCATTACAAAAATCTCTATCTATCTTAAAGTCCTGATGTCTTGCAAGGATTGCTATTTGTCTCTTTCTGCACCTGAGGATGGAATCTTGGGGTGAGCTATATAGCTCAATAGCTAATATATTTATAGCCATTGGTAACGAGCCACAAAATTAAACATATATATATATATATATATATATATATACATTCGTATATTCATATACGTCTATATCTTATTAGGCTAGCAATTTAATCATTCACAGTTCAACATATGATTGTATAGAACATGTCAGGTGTAATTAATTATCCAAACATAACATGCAATCTTACATCATAACTTGACAAATGAAAATGCAAATGAACAACAATTGGCTTGAGGGTTCCCTGGAACAAAACAGAGAAACTGAAGTTTACTTCGTGAAAAAAACGAATCCACTTTTCGAATTTCATATGCCACAAATGTAACACCCCATTCCCGCTGGATCCGAACCCGATATCAATGGTGATACCCGAATCCGTGCCCCGCGAGAATG
>JANSVA010086371.1:0-11194 GCA_025504915.1 Erythroxylum reticulatum
GCCTTATTTATATTTATAAGACAAAACTTGAGAATTCTCCAATCAAAATATTTTCTATGGGAGGGGTTCTCCGTCTCAATAATATCTTCTTCTGTTAGATAATTCTGAGACAGTATCCTATACTTAACTTCCATCCAAAAATTGAAACTCTTAGAGTCCGACTCAGAATTGGATTTCTTCATACAATTTGTAGCCCTATGTTTCTAGTTTACCATAAAACAAAACTCGTCTCATTTTGTCCTCTACTGATCCCGAAAACATCAAAATACTAAAGTATGTTAAGTGAGGTAACACTAGTTCATATTATTAAAGAACACACTCACTGTACCCCTCCCACTCTTTTCACTAAATCTTTCTTAATTAGTTTAATATGGATATTATTCTTGTTTAATATGTATATTAATGTATTATGAATCCAATGGTTCAAGAATCAAGTCATTTGGATGTCTAGATAAGAAGTTATGGCCAAAAGAATCGAACATGTTCATATCTTTACTCGTATTGAACATGTCCCGGCGCAATTGCCATAACTTGCACTACAGATGTCAGATTGGCTTCGTTTTCAGTCTATTAGAAAGAAACCTTCTATATATACAACTTTTATGAAGACCTTGTAGTGATATTCTGCTTTTAAAAGGATCAGAAATAGGACAGAATATGACACTACAAATTAAGATGATGCAGAAAAGGGCAAACTAAGACGGTCAAACTGAGACGCAAAAAATCAAACTAAGATGATGAATAGTAACTGAGACGATAGGATGAACAGTAACTGAGACGGTCAAACTGAGACGTAAAAATTCAAACTAAGATGATGAACAGTAACTAAGACGATCAAATTGAGATGCAAAAAGTCAAACTAAGACGATAGTGACGTCATTCTAAGACGATGCTGACGTCATTTTGAGATGATGCAACCTTATAACTTGTAATGCTCATATCTTTCAACTCCGATATTCAAAATTTACAAACTTTATATCGTTGCAAATCTATAAAGGTAATCTACAACTTTTATGAAGACAATTTGGTTAAAATCTCTTTATATCAATCCCAAATTTGCCACTAAATTTCGAAGATTAAATTTCCATTCCTACACCAACGTACTGCACCAAATTCTTAACTTCATGAAATTTTGAGACTCTTAAAGATATAAATAAAATTCTATATCTTAATAAGAAATGTATCCATATATATCTAGTTTAATCCAAATCAAGAATCATCTTGTTTAGACAACTATAGAAAATGTTGTGGATAAAAGACTGAAGCATATTTAGTAAATATTTTCCAGATCACTACTAATTTTGTTTCCAAATCTTTCCTTATTACAACTCATACCAAGATCACTTTCTATGCTCCCTCTACTTCTCCTTTTCAATAAAATCACATTTAATATTAATTATACCCGAAAGTTGTCAATGAATGCATGTACCACTTTTTATGCGAAAACATTCAGTATTTATGTACATATATGTTAACATGATGCATGAGCAAAAAGAAATGCATTTCCTTAGTCTCTCTTTGAGCTCACATATACTGAAATTTCAGGTCCTAATCCTTAATATGGTAATGGTATGTTACAACAATTTACATACCTTATGCTCATTACCTAGCTTAATGAATCCTTCTAATTAGGCCATATAAATGGTCTCCTCAAGATCCCTATTAAGAAATGTGGTTTTGACATCCATTTGCCATATTTCACAATCGAAATAGACTGCAATGGCCAAAAGAATTCTGATGGACTTAAGCATGGCAACCAAAGAAAATGTCTCCTCATAGTCTATACCCTCTTTTTGAGTATAACCTTTAGCTGCCAATCTAGCTTTAAAAATCTCTACCTTTCTATTTGATCCTCTTTTCCTTTTGTAGATCTATTTACACCCTATGGATTTTACATCGGGTGGTAGTTCTATAAGGATCTAGACTTCATTGATGTATATGGAATCTATTTCTGATTCCATCACCTTGAGCCATTTTTCTGCATCAACATCATTAATAGCCTGTGTATAAGTAATGTAATCTGTTTCTTCTTGGTCCAAGATGGCAATTATGCCTTCTCCTAAACCTAAATACCTATTTGGTTGTCTCACAAACCTCCCATTATGTCTAGATATTACTTAATGTTCAGGCTACTTTTGTAATTCAACTCTTGAATCTATTTCGACATCTTGTTCTGCTATATCCAAATCAACTCTTGGTCTGGATGTAATAGCTTACTCCATTAGTACTACTTCACTTCTCACGTTATGATTTCTCACAAATTCTTCCTCCAAGAAGGTCGCATTTATTGACATAAATATCTTCCTATCTTGAGGACTGTAAAAATAGTACCCTCATGTACCCGTAGGATATCTTACAAACAAACATACTTTTGACCTTGGTTTCATCTTTGTGGATTTAGGCCTTGGAATATGAGCTGGGCTACCCCAAGTCCTTAAGTATCATAATGAAGGTACTTGGCCAGTCTATAACTCCCTAGGTGTTTTATGCACCGATTTGGATGGAGCAAAGTTAAGAAGATAAGTTGTCATTTGTATGGCATATCCCCATAATGATTTTGGAAGGCTAGTATAGGATATCATTGATCTTACCATTTCCAATAGAGTCTTATTCCTCCTCTTTGCTATACCATTATGTTGAGGTGTTTGAGGAGCTGATAAATTGGAAACAATTGTATTATCAATTAGAAATTATTGGAACTCTTCAAATAAGTACTCACCACTTCGATCCGATTGAAGTTGTTTTAATGGCTTGCCTAGCTACTTCTCAGCTTCAGCTTTGAATTCTTTGAACTTTTCAAAGGACTCACTCTTTGTTGCATCAAATACAAATATCCATGTCTAGAATAATCATCTATAAAGGTTACGAAGTATTCATAACCTCCTCTAGCTTGCACATTGATGGGCCTAAACACATTAGTGTGTACTAAGTCCAACGTGTATTCAAATTTATTTCTTTTATAAGGAAATGAGGCCTTGGTCATTTTTACTTCAATACAAGATTCACAGGTGGGTAATGGATCATTATCCAAGCCCATAAGGTTCCCATCTGTTGCTAACCTATCAAGTCAGTTCTGATTGATATGACCTATTCTTAATTACCACATATATTTTGAATTAATGCTAAAGTCATTGGATTGTCTTCGTTTTATCAATACTGTGGTGTTTAGTGAGCCAGTCATAGGTTCTATAAAGAACAATCCTTGTTTAATTATCGCATTACAGATAAAATCCTTATTCTTATGTAATGAAACAACATTTTCAAAATATAAGGAATAACCAGATTTTATTAAACAAAAAATAGAAATTATATTCCTTACATTCATTAGGATGTAATATACATCTTCCAAATATAACCTATGCCCACTAAGAAATTATAAAATAACTACTCCCACTAATTCTACTAAAATGTAGGATCCATCTACTATCTTGACTTGAAACTATCCTTTAAGTAGTCATTTCCTTTACTCGAACCCCTGTAAAGAATTGCAAACATAGTCAGTGGCTCCTGAATCTAATATCCAAGAATCAGATGAATCTGCCACATTTCTAGTTCCTAACAAACTTACGAAACCCATACCTTGTTTGCTTTTGAGGAGCTCAAGGTAGACTGCATAGTTTCTTTTCTAGTGGCCCTTCTCATCATGGTGTCCTCTTTGGCCTTCTTTTTCATAAGTTGGACCTTAACTTGTGTTTAGGCCTTCTTTTTCATTGGACCCTTTTTCTTTTACTTGCCCTTACCCTTGGGCTTAGAAGAAAATGCTACATTATCCTCAGGCCTATTATCCTTGATATTTAATATCTCCTCTATGCTTTGATATTTAATATCTCCTCTGTGCTTTGAAGGGCATTTATCAACTGACTCAAGGTGTAATCCTTGGTGTTGAGCTCATAGTCTAACTTAATTCTTGAAAAGAAGAGTTTAAGCTATTGATGTTCATGATCATTTACATTTCTGCATCCATGTCTGCCCTAAGCATCTCAGCCTTAGTGACTGCAGAGATTACCTTGAGGACGTAATCCCGCATCGGTTCACCAGGTTTTTGTCTGAGATTGTGAAAGGTTTGGATAGCTTTCATGTTTGCAGACCTAGTCCTCACACCATACATCTCATATAGGTGATGGACCATTGCACCTGAAGTTTTCATGCAAGGAATTTGCTTTTGCAACATTCCATTGATGAAAGCCAGAATATAACACTTACTAGTCTTATTAGCATTTTGCCATCACTCATGTTGTTGGACTTGCTTAGATGTTGGATATAAGACCATAAAATATACCCTAGTTGAAATGATACATGTTTATGAAAGTACATATGAGATAGTAGTTAAAATTGTGCTATGATTTGAATGTGAAAGGCATATGACTTGAATTTTAGTATTGCTGGACTATAGTTAGTAAATTGGAATTAATTGATACCATTAGAGAATTAAAGTATTTAAATGTATATTTGGACTAGTAAAATTATCAAGTGACAAGTTAAGTTGTTAAGCATAAGAATTAGTGACATTTGGCATAGCTAATACATTGACATTTTACATCATCCATTGTGTGACAAATGGCTTAGCAAGAATGTGACAAATGGCATTGTTAATAAAGTGACAAGTGGCCTAATTAAATTGTGGCAATTGGTAGCATACACAAATGGTTTAATGGAAGTGTGACAAATGGTAGCTCAAGTGCAGGAAATATGTGACACATGCAAAGAAGACATATGCCTTATGATAGGAGTGACACGTAGATGGTGATGAAGCAAGTTTCTAATGGAAACATTTTCTATTTTGTTCTTTCTTGATTTTGCTTCCTTCTCTCTACTAAAACTCCCATGTTCTCTATAAGATTGGGAATTTTTCTGGAGTTTGGATTATCAACCTTTGGAAGCTTTGTAAGTTATTTCATTAAGAAATAGGTCTTATGATTCTATGTATTATTACCTTATTGATGCTAAAAGTTGCACATTAAACTTGGCTATGTTCTGGTTTTTTGGAAGGGATGGTTCAACTAGTTTTTTGAAGTTAAAGAGGTAAGGGATTTCTACACTCGATACCATGTATTCGTATAAGTTTCATGATACCTAATTTGGCCAGAAATATGTGTTATGATGTTAAACATTAGGTGCCGGAAAAATAATTCTAGTTTGGCATATGCTGTTTCGGTTTTAATGTATGAAAGAAAATGATTGTGAGTTGTTTACTGAATGAATATGTGTAATTAAGGCATTATTAAGGTGTAATTGAAGTGTAATTCATGAATTTTGGTGAAAGGCATATTGAAGGTGTAAGATGTGAGTTAATTTTAATAGTTTCACTGAATAGGTTTCATTGTACAGACGTTGGTATTTTGTCCATTACTTGACCTGAAGATGTCCAAATAGGGTGATTTTAATTTTAAATTAAACTAAATACATAGTTTTACAACTTTCATAAAGGAATAGAATTTGCATTCTGTCCTTAAAGATCTTGACATTGAGTCTTGGTTTAGGCTGTAACCCTACTCAAGACTGAAATCATGTCCTGTTGTTATCAAATAAACTGTATTGATAATTACTGAATCAGACAAAGTTGTCTTCACAAAAGTTTTATCTTATGCTCTTATTTTTCAATTAGTATAAAGTTTGTAATTTTTCGATACTGGAATTGAGAGATATGAGTTGGACAACTTTGATTGCATCATCATGCACTAGCCAAATTTCAAATGTACTTAATATGTAGTATATTGAGTATAACTTCTAGAATACTAAATCAAATTGTATGAACTATAGTTCATTCAAAACTGAATACATAGAGGAAAATTTTGATGAGGAGAACACATTGCTTAGAATCCTCAATTTCTATGTAATAATAGCCATACAAATCTGAACTGAAAACTGTCATAAGAAAATTTCGAAAAAAAATGGTAAACATGGTTGTGTAATTGTTGACATATATAATGTTAGGACTTTTAACAATGATTTTATTAAACTGAGTTGAGGTTAAAAATGAACCTAGATGATGTTAAATTAATTGAGAAAAAGATAATTAGGTTATGGATTTATTTATAGAGGTAATTACTTAAAGAATGTGAGGTTAATTAATCTTGTGTTTAAAGTAGAAAAGAGCGATATGTTTAAAGGTGAATGTGTTCTTTTGAATGCCAATGTATTTCGAAAGGTTTATATTATGTGAGTTCAATATGATTGTTACAAAATGGAACTTTGTGTCATGTTATGGAATGTGTAAACACAAAATGCCTTTAATGTTACATTATTGTAAACGATTATGCTATTAGGCAAGATTAGTTGGGTGTGTATTTATAAGTTCTATTTGAGGAAAGTGGAATAATGACATAACATATTTTTCTTATGATTATGAAATCTAAAATGGACTGTTTCTAAAACTGTCAAGTCCTAGTCGTGGGTAAATAGGCATGCCTAGAAGGGCCTACAGCTGCTCCTGTGACACTTCAGTGTCTCCTGTCTCCTGTCTCTAACATGTCGGTGTCATCTATTAATGAGATTTAAGTCTATCCTGTTCTGTGATACCAATCATGGTATGTCTTGTATTATTCTCCTTACGCACTTATGTAAAAACGATTAACATACTAACTTATTTTGTGTTCTGATATGTTCAAGTATGGTGTAAGTTAAGTTCAATTTTGCTACAGCTAAATGTGATTATGATGTAAATAAGATATATTCAGATACTTTTAAGGTTCTATTTTTTGATTCTGATATTATGTTCGAACACGAGTAAGTTTGAAGAAAATATATTATGTATTCTATTCTAATATGATACATTATGTTATGATGCAAATGACATTGGGATGTTTAGTAATTTGAACAATTAAAGGTTATCTGAGATTTGATATGATTTATTTTATGTAAATGCTAGACGATTCTTAGAAACAATCATCGGATTATATGTGTTTAGTTTTTCCCCACTAAGCTATATGCTTAGCACGGTAGATTTTGCCCCGTGTAGTTTTGTTAAGAAGACTTGAGTCTAGGATAATATCAACCACAGTGGCCAAGAAGATTGATTTTTGTTTTGACAAAATTTATAATTGAATTTGTTCGATTTTGAGTTGTATATGATAAATGATGACTTTTGAATTTGTTTGAAGGTTTGTAATAACTATACTGCAGGATGGATTGGGATTTAAGACATGTTTGTATTAAGTTCAATGCATATAATGTATTTTGTTTGTAACCCAACTTGGAATGAGATATAATGTATGTCTGAATTTCTAAAAAGGAAGACTTAGAATGCTTTGGTTCATTTGTACTGTTTGTGTGGCATCCACATATTCTTCCAGGGGTATTTGTTATATAACCTGATTCCGGAGCCTAACTCTTTCTCTAATACCAAAAGATGTTGGACTCCGTTTCCAGAGCTCAACTATCTGGATGTCATAAAACATAAGCTTGTGTATTACCTTGTGGGGTTATTTCTATGAAATCTCATTAGCCTTCACCGGTTCATCTTCATTCTTATAACATCCCAAAAGTTCACTATTTGATTAATATAGATCAAGATATGCTTAAAGAGCCAAAGTATGTTCATAACCATGTCTACTCCTCCAACCAATTCCCTCACTTTCTTTCCATCAATATTTTTTAAATCAACACCAAAGGCTTCCAAATTTTATGGAAAGATATAAAAATGTGGTAGGAATCTATTGGTTCAAGAGTCACTTCATTTGGAGTCGGATGATGAAGTTATAGCCCAAAAAATCAAACATGCTTATGTCCTCAATCATATTGTACCTATTTTGGGACAATAGACATAACTTTCACTAGATTTATCATATTGAGGTTGTTCTAGGACGGTTTTGAAGAGGACTTTAAGATCTACAACTTATATGAAGATTAGAAGAGAGATTTTTCCATCAAAAGGGTTAAAATCACTAATTTCCAAAAGTGTACATACATCTCTACCTAACAAACATACAAGGGCTTTGGGGTGTCTTCCAGACCCGTGAAGGTCAGTTTAACTAACCTAATGTTCATTTAACAAACATGGATTGGCTTGGGGACATTTTTATATCCGAGAAGGTCCGCTTAATAGACCTAAAGTCTGTCTAATAGATATATGAGTGAAAGTGATGTTAGAATGGATGTAAATTATCTTCTTCTAATGCAATATTACTTCTCAAACATTTAGTTACCAAATTTATTTCATTAAACTTCCAATTCTTAACTCAAATGATTCATCACATACAACAAATTTTCATCTTTCTCTATAGTTGTCTTATATACATCCTGTGTAGCATTACTAATGTATAATGATCATATCTCTCAATTCCAACATCTAAAAATTTTATAATTTATATCATTGGAAAGCTAGAAAGATAATCTACAATTTCCAAGAAGACAACTTTATCCAATTCAACTTAGTTTAATACATTTTTTCCCTTAAAGTCAAAACACATATTCTATCCTTCTGAAAGACTGGAAAATGCAGTGTACCAATATTGAGAGTCATGAGCAAAAAGCAATCATATTTCATTATCATCAAAAGATAAGGATTTTACAAAGCTTCAATAGGCATTTTAAGCCACAATACATCATTTTGCAAAATCCTAAAATACAAAAGATACTTGAATAATAATTGCTCAAAATGCAACTACAACCTTATTTTACATAAATTACTCCAAAAGAAAACAAAACATGCAAATTTGAAGTGATGCCTTGGCTCTCTTTCACTCGATCTCTTATTCATCACCTGAATAGGGGAAGGAGAGTAGGGGCAAGCTTAAAAGCTCATAGGTAACAATTTTATAACTGATAACAGGCAAAACCATTGAAATATTCATTTCCATTGTAAAAATTCACATTGATTCATAAAGCACATATTTTCCAAATTCTCATTTATCAAGTCATTTATAAGCAACATAATTCATGCATTCAACAAAATTTGTCAACACATAAGCACAACAAAATGGTTTGGGTGGATCAAAAAATAGAACATACTACACATTTTCACATAATGGTCCTATATAACTGTGAACAGAACGTACTATCGCAATCCCACTTAATGATCCTAAGTAGCTGTGAACTTAGGGGAGCCCGTGTAGGAGCTCCATGCCAATGGTGCGTAGGTTGGAGAAGCCTTTTGTCAAAGTGCACATGACTTAACTTAGGAGACCACTATAAACCCATATAATCATGCATTTCACATCTTGTAAACATATTGTCCAAAATGACACATTTTCGAAACTTGATTTTATAACCATAATATCGTTTCAAAAATCACTATTCTTTCAAAATCATTTCCATCATTCATTTCATAAATCAATATCACAATTCTTATGCAAACATGCAGCACATTCATAAAACATTTGGAAAGCAATAAATGCACATGAAATCAAGTAGTTGAAAATCATTTATTTCCATTTCTTGAAAGGAACTTTGCTAGCTTATTACTTAATTATAAAAATGTAACCCTCCTTGAATTCCTTACTTAAAGACTTGCTCAAAAAAATGCCTCCCCTTTTTGCTCCTCTTGCCTATCTTGATTCCCTTAATATTGACAAAATGCTTAATTTAATAGGAACTCCAATTTGAGGACCCAAAGAAGCATATGCATAAAATTGATCTTAGAAAGCTTAAACCTATGGATTTCCTAAGCTTTTTGAACTAAAACCCATCCAAAAATCCAAAAGATTTAAAATGCACTTACCTTGAATCTTCACCAAATGAAGAGTTTCTTAGCTCAAAAGAAAGCTCTTTTCTTCCTCTTCCTTTTCTCTTCTTGAACAACTTCAAAATATCTCTTGAAAGCTAAGAAAAATTGAAACCTATTTGATTTTCTCTTCTTTCCTCTCAAACCACCAAAACTCTTTTCTTTTTCTCTCTTATTTTCATTTCTTCTCTTCTTCTCTCCCTTCAATTCATGTTCTTCTCTTCTTAGAAAGCAAGACCACATTTTCATCTTTCAATCCTAACCTTAATGAGCATAAAATGTCCACTTTGCCCCTTCCTTCATGCCTTATGTCTTAAAATGCTTTAGTGAATGCCAAAATTGCCCTTATATTTATAAACTGTTACAATTTAATCTAACTAACCAATGTAATAAAATCCTACTAATATTTACATAATAATTAACTCCAAAATTAATTTATTATGACCTCAAAATTCATTTAAGTTATTCCTAACTAAATAAAAATAGTAAGAAAAATTTCAGGGGCTAATATTTCTCCCCCTCTTAACAAATTTTGTCCTTGAAATTTTTATCTGACTGATCAATCACTCAAATAATTTCTTTCAAATGACTATAGTCGATAGACTTACTAAGTCTTTCTATTACTTATTTAGTCATTAACTTTCTTAACTAGTTCCTCAATTTATATAACTCGCAATTTTCCATTTCTTGCGACGATAACACCAATATCAAATCATATCGATATTTCTTAGCATACTCACATATAACACATTATGAATCTGAGACATCTTTGTTAGTAATACTAACTCATAAGTTAATGGTCTGGCTCTTAATAACTTTATGTAGGCCAATACAATCTAGGCTTAATTGCTTCTTTACTAGCTTGAGCACATCTTGCACTCATTCTATGCACACCTTGGGAAGGTGATACTCTCAGAAACAATTCATCCTTCGCTTTATAGTTCACATCTTTATAGTGTCAGTAGACTTAACTCTTATGTTTATCTCACTGTATTCCATACCTTTGGTGTTGATCCACCTAATTCATTCATTTTTCTTAAGTCAGTTAATTTTTAATACAAATCAATTTCACTTATCAGTAACATCTCCAATTAATTCTAGCCTTTAAGACTTATTCATTTTAAATGTAAGGGCAGACAACTCCTTTTGTCATATAATGCCCCATACAATATTCTAATGACATCACTTCGATAATGATTGTTATGCTTAAATTCAATCAAAGCTATACATTGATCTCATATTCCTATAAACTCCCAAAAATATAAGCTTTAACCATATCTACAATAGTCAAGACTATTGACAACTCACAAGTATGGTCATTTGCTTCTACCTCCTTAGCCATCAAATGCTATCTTGTCATATTCTAATGTTTGCTCATTCATACTAGTTTCTCCACACATTTCAATTTATTTGCAACTTAACTTCTTGTGTTGTTAACACATGTATCAAATTCTAATTTATATCTCTTGTGCATATTCACATAGAATATAATATGGATCTAATTTCTCCTCACATTAGCAATAATGTTATCTT